>CM037849.1:290009-393441 GCA_021234535.1 Stichopus chloronotus
CGCAAACTAACTTCAAAGTTGCTGGTCCTAATAATGAAGTCAAAATATTATTGGCAATGTCAGACAAGATATTGAAAAGTCATATACTCTTCTGTATTTATCATATTAGCTTACCAACTTACTTTTTTCTCTTTCTTCAGGTGATTCATTGACTAGTAACCAGCAGTTTACGATCCAGGGTGACGACAGTGACGATTACCATTACGATTATTGCTATTCCTCTGAGACTAAAACACGTTGTTGTTGAGGTGCATGGTGGTACAAAGATTAGTATTATGATTATTCTTGTCTGAACAGTCCCTATGACGATTATTATTTCTAGTGGTATGATCTTCCTGGATATTATCATTATTACATTCACTACACAAAAATGAAAATCGGTGGAGTGAGGAATTTCAAACACAAATGTTAAAAAGGTCTTATATAGTAAGACAACTAATTCTCACTGTAACCAATAAAGAACTCTGAAACACATTAATTTCCAGATGTTCCAAATATACATCACACCCAGTCTCAACGTAAAATTACGGATGTAGATGTTTTCTGAAACATCTAAGATTATAAGAATTATATTAACTGTCGTTATTAAGCCTCTGAACTAGCTTTCTTAGCTGAAGATGGAACTTTTTGATATTTGATTACGTCCTGTATAGTGTGTTTCACATTTTAATAGCCTGCAAAAGTCATTTTTGTGTAGTCTTGGTGCATTAAGGTCAACAGAATACCACTGAAACAATGTGATGAAACGACAAGGAACTGAAATAACTAATATTAAGTCTTCATCTCTTTCATTTCTTTTTTTAGGAAAGCGTAAAACATCATTGTTTTCAAGGTAGCCTTTTTCTTTATGACAAGGTGGTAATAGTCTACACTCTTACTCTGTCTTGCAATATGTTAGCCATATTTGAGAGTCAAGGTGTACAAAAATGGTAATCGAAGATAACTTTTTCGTCTTACTTTCTGAAGGGAAAAGTATACATTACAAAACAATTGCTTGCACCTATTTGTAAACAGGTTTCCTATATATTCTTTGACAGAAACATTTCATACAGCCAGCTTAACGAAATTACACTATACTGGTGAAAAGCATATTCCCTACAGGTCTCTGGTCATCAGACTAATGGAACGAACAAGTCAAAAATACGACAAATGAAGAACCGTTTGTTAAAGTAACTGAAAATTCTACCTTCACCCTCACAATTATTCATTAGTTTTTCTTATCCTATCGACAATTACAACTTGCGGGAATGAACGTTCTAAAACTGAAACCATATGAAGTTGATTGTATATTGGTATTTCCGTTTTTCTCACCCCTCTGAGACATTTTCCAATATTTAAGCACCCTCAGAAGCAATTTGGTGCAACAGTTTGCATCATTTGAAGTCATTTTTTCAACTTCAAAAAAATGAAATTGCTTTGCAAAATATAGGGGAGAGAGGAGGGAGTATGCACCGTGCTTCCCGCCCTGAACTGACATCAGACAAATTGAAGGTTGTCAATATATTGGCGTAGTCGTGTAGTCAGGTGTTTCTCGAGGAGGAGGCATTGTATATGGGCAATACATGTAGGTATATTTTTGCAGAATTCGATTCTGGTATACTTAAAACATTTCGATGGTGATCGATGTGAAACTGGAAACGGATTCGCCTGAAAAACATTTGGGCGTCATCAGATCTTTTTGAAAAGGGTCGAATTGTAATGTGCATCATATATTAATGACAAAGTAAATACTGCTAGTAGACATATCATGCTGATATCGTTGCATGTTTTTAATTAATGAAAGAATCCATATTTTTGGGCAAAATCATTTCCAGAAATCATATCTGTGATCTTCCGATGCAGATTTGTTAATAAAAAAGTACCCATAAATTTGTTGCACAGATGAAAGTAATGTTAAATCGACCAGAACAAGCGTACATCAACTGAAATCAAATACACTTCATAATATTAACATATCCTCGTATTACTCAGCTGAGTGAAACGTATACCACATCTTATCATATATCTTTTCTGCTTTAATTTGTCTTTAATTTTACTTTTACTTAATATCGTTCCTTCCCTATAGTATTATATCTTTTATAAGAATAAAAGAATATAATACTATACAAACCTGAAAGCCTAAAGGCATTCCGGTTTCTATGATTCAGTTATGAGTATTTTGAATCTGTCATATTGCATAAGGTGAGGACACGTTGACCCTTAACGATTTTGGACCTCTAACAAAATGTATGCTTCTTGCACTCAATACGGTGCATCTGCAAATAAAATATGAGATCTGTCTAAGCTTCTTGACTTGAGATATCTTGTTTATAAGGTTTTTACCACTTAACCCCAGTTGACTATAATCATACAATAGTGGGCTTCTTTTGCCCAATATGGCACAGCTACACACCACATATCAGATGTGTCCATGCTTCACTTCTTGAGATATCACGTTCACAACAATTTGACCCTCTTTGACCTCGAGTGACTTTTGACCTTCATCAAAGTCATGCAGCTTTGTGTAATCAATGCAGTAATAACAATCTGCATTTGGTACTCAAAAGGGTACACCAAACAACAAATCTGTCCAAACTTTACTTCTTAACTTCTTGAGATATCATGTTTACAAGAGTTTCACAATATGACCATGTTGATCCTTAAGTGACGTTTGAACTACACCAAAACCAATAGGCTTTTTGTCCTGAATAAAATAACCTACAAACCACAGATCAGATCTGTCCAAGCTTCCCTTCTTGAAATATCTTGTTTAAAAGGTGTTCACTTTTTGACACCTGTTGACCCCAGATTACCTTTGACCTCCACCAAAAACGTTAAGCTTTCTGTGATCAATGAAGAAAACTTACGTACTTTACAACAAGTAAATTTACATATCAGACATGCCCAATCTTCCCTTCATCAAACATCTCATTCACAAGGTTTTTACAATTTGACTCCTATTAACTCCAAATGACTTTTCACTTTTAGTATCAAAGTTTCCTTGATTCCTAAATTGAGGTGTTGTGTTAACAGATTTCAGTGTTTGAAATCTGTTGATCTCAGATGATCGTCAACCTTCACCAAAAGAATTAGGGTTCTTCTACGTGGTATAACATATCTACATACTAAAGATTAAACATTTTGATGATCCCTATCTTGATACATTGTGATGACAAGATTCTTTTGATACAACACATCAATATACTAAATCCTTTTTAGTTTCCATGGTTAGTTTCCATGATTCGTATCTTGAGATATTGATGACAATATTAATAATATATCATTAATCATCATGTAATATAATAATATACCATTGTGATGACAAGATTTTCAGTTTCTTTACCTCTGGTGACCTCAAACAACATTTGACCTCCTCCAAAAACAATACGGTTTTTCTACTTGATATAACACATCCACACAAAATATCAAGTTTCCATGATTCCTATCTTGAGGTATTGTGATAACAACATTTTCAGTGTTTGACCTTTGGCGATCGCAGAGGACCAAAAACACAAGGGTTCTTTCTCTCAATATGGGTCATCTATGTGTCAAATTTGAAAATTGTCAAAGTCTGTCTTCTGGAGATATTGTGATAACAAGCGAAGTGTCACAAACACACACCCACAATCATGACTCATGGGTTTCTCTTTTCATCGAAACCATTAATGAAAGATCATGAGTGCAATATTATGGATAATTTCATGGGTGGAAAGATTGGACATTTGACAAGAGGATATGCCGCGACTTTACGTACATTATGCTATGTGCAATCTTTAATGTTGCATGGCGTCGTTCAGTCGCAGCGCACGCTTTTGTACGTGCGGCAATATATTGACCGCTGCCTCACTGCTGTGATTAAAATTGACCAACAGTTTAACGTGCAGAATCACGAATTTTTTCACCATTCCTCCGATTAGATGTTGAAAAGTGAATAAGGGTTTATATGATATGTGTTACACAATCTACAGTTAACAATTGGGAAAATGGTTTAGCAAAGTAGTAATTGGAAATACAGGCTGAAATATACACGTAGATTTCTAAAGTTTTACTGCTTATCTTCACCTCTTAGTTTACCGACATAGGTTTCCAGTACTAATACGCTTTGTATTATTTTCATGGGTTTTCTTGTCTTACCATGTGTTAGGAAGACGTTTAAAATGGGATATGACAAGTCGCTCGTTTGATCCATGACGATCCCCTACTTCAAAATTATCCCTGCAAGCAACACTTTCAGGGATAATTCTGTTTATTGTCTGTTTGCACGTGACAGGTTGATATGTAAGTTTCCTTTTTCTTTGGTCTTTCGGGTTCATATCCGGATCAATCCAAAAATCCATATCACAATCATGTATGTATGAGGATTGCTATTGCCATCAGGTGTAGTCATTCACCCTTCATCACAAGATTCGTCATTCATTTATTGTTACCATAGAAAGCTACAAATGTCTGGCTGTGTAATTTAACAACTTGCCAATGTTTTACACAAGGAAGTAAGACTCAAGTACACGGAAGTCTATAAGAACCATCGTCAGTGTCTCGTTCAAATGTGTAAAATTGAAACTGTTGTAAAGTACATACCTCGACCTCATGATCTTTACCTCCACCGTACTTATTGCATCTACATCTATCTGATCATCTCATATTCTAAACGTCCATTGGGTGCTTACGGTCAGTTCTACACAGATATTCAAGAAGATTATTTTTACCAAAATGTGGGTCCCAAACAAGCTATCCCTGTTTGTTCGATTGTTTCTAGTTATTGAAACAGCAAATTTCCACCGATCTTCCCACTGGGTGAGTTACATTTTCTGTTCTTATTTCTCGTATTTCAGAAGCAATGTTTTGAGATGTTTTGTAGATCACTAGTTTTCTGCATTTATTGATAATGCTACTAAGAGATCAAAAATAATTGATCAATTTGCGAAGAAAACAGTTTGTGATACAAAGTAAAGTTGTCATTTCAAAGTCGAAACTTTGTGAAAATTTAAAAGAAGATCTTGCTTAAAATGGTGTTTCTCTTCAACATATTCACAGCACATCATCTTGAAAATCCAAACACTGTGTTTCCTGAAAGATTGTAAAATACTAATACTTTAAATATATATCAATACACACTGTGATATTTCTAGCTCAGGGTCATGTGTTGTCTGCTTAATCTTTCCAGATTTTCACTTTCATAATTGAAAAAGGAATATCAATCAGTTCATTGCTTTGCAATTTCTTACTTGAAAAAAGAGATAAAATAGTATTAATAAAAATTAAAAATTCTGTTTTTCAGTGTCTATGATTTTAATTAACATAACTGTGGTGTACAGTAATATTATACTGCAAAATATTAGAATAATACCAAGTTGTATATAAGCTATTGAAGAAGCACCGTCAATGTTCATACAAATAAAGCAGGCATCACAGAATTTGTGGAAGAAATAGATATGCCGGTGTAATCGGGTATAAAATGGCATATATCTGTGCGAAATCAAAATACTAAAAGCTGAATGAGACATCATTTTTAAAGGAAAATGCCTTATATTTTGAAGTTAACTTTAGTCTTACATAATGGATCAATAGCCGTATATGTAAAGTGCCACACGAGTGTTGTCATAAACAGGTACTGCCAACATTTGTCAGAATAACTTTATAAGGAGTGTCAGCATTTCATGATTGTTTTGAAAAAAATGTCTTACTTTTATTAGGTAATCTAATTATTCCTGGTGTTACATATACCTGCGTTTATCCTTAGCTTCATAAAAGCCTTAAAAACCAATTATTCCCCAATACTTTCACTAAACAGTTCAAGATCGAGTTCTTTTCATACATGTTTCCGCACGGTACCAAAATTAATATTAAAAACAGCTCCCACATGTAGATTTAAAACCCGCATCTTGTCATAGAGTTGTTGGTATAAACAATGGTAGGGGTTCTGAGTTGTGATGTTACACTTCAATTTGTTTCCATTATGTAAATAGTGCTTACTATATGATAAAGAAGTTCGTCATAGACATAATTTAGACGACTTCAGAGGCAATCAAACTATGAGGTTGCTTTTTTACTGTATAATAACAGATATGTTCAAGTCATAATCAAATTTTCAAAGACAAGTTTTTAATCATTTTAAAAAGAAACAATGTAATGAAAAATTAGAGGTGATAACTGCATGTCAGAATTATGCAATTATATTTCATCGACAATTCTCTAACGTTAGTATCAAATTGAGACATCCACTTTAAAAGAAATTATTTGCACGAACATTCATTTTTCGAATGATACTTAATGCCAACTAAATTAGTTAATGTGTGCAAGAGAAAAGAATAGTAAGAACAATAGCTGAGTCAAAGTGATACATTTATCAGTGTGTCACTTAGAAGTTTTATTATGTGTAACTTTTAAAACTCTAGTTAACTCAAGTAACAATTTTACTCCACATCGTATGAGAAGGACAAATAAGACTCTTGTTAGACCTTACCAAACCAAAGAAAATGTTTGAGTAATTAATTTCTTTCATTCCAAGAAAAGTACTGAACTGAGATATTATGTTTAAATAATTTAAAAATGAAATATCTATTGAAATAGACGCATGGAGTGGCCATTTCATCTGTTCTTTAATCCTTCCACACTTTGTGAAAATGTGAAAGAAGGAAATATGGCGCAATTTTCAACAAAAAAAAATCGCGTCCATTGCATTTCATTTGAAGGCGTACTTTCCAGGTTATCACTTCAAACCCCTTGTCAATATCTTGTTCCTAACTCAAGATATTGTTGTTTGAAAAAAGACTGCTCGGTCAATAAAGGTGTCGAGGTACCTCAGATTTATCAAAATGCCATGTAACAGCGGCAAAATAATGTGAAAAGTCTTTGTTTTCCTTTGAAATTGAATCCATAAGATAACCTTGAAATTTGATACCAGGGAAAATGTAGATAGCGTGTATTGTAGATTTATCTTAAATGTTGAGAGAATTGGTCACATCGTTTTAGACTATGTAACCTTTATTTTAATGACAGTCTTGATTATAAATATATACAAAGGCTACTCAAGTAGTTGTGCCTGTTCGTCATCACAAATTCCCCATAACGCAATATAATATTTTGAAGTAGATATTTCTTCAAAAATTCATAACCGAACGGAACATGCTATTGAGATCTTGGCTTTATCAAAAACGAGAGACAAAATATCCTAATTTTATGAGATATAAATGTTCTTTAGTGGCAAGTCCCTTTAATTACATCTTTTTATACATTTTATTTGTAAGCTGAAAATTAACACTTGTCTAGTATATATGTACATATATTAGTAGTTAATTGTTACCTATTATTATTAGTTTATTTATGCAGTTTATTGACTTCATTGTAACCTGTGCTTACACGGTATCTGTTGGCGAGACAGACACTTCGTTTCGTCTCCGACCTAACAATCTCAAAAAGCCGTTCGTGTCAATGTTATCGTATATCCAACATCTCAACACTATAATCACATTCGTCACTCCTTTAACAATCTTAAAGTAACTCTAGTACTAGTAGCTGGCAACTTTGCCTGTATAGAAGGCCGAAAGCGCACGGAATTAATGTGGATAATGAAGCTTCAAACACACAGCACTAGACTCAACAAAGACCTTGGTCTTCTTAAGATTTCATCAAACACTTTCATCCGGTTGTTTTTGTATGTCATTGTGCATTGTTTGTCTTATGTAGATACCAAAAATGATTAACATTACTCACTGTGCTGTTTGATTTTCGCTGAAGAATTTTCCACGGTGACCGAAAGTTCCGAATAAAGTCGTATATTTTGTACAATCAACCAGTTATGCTATTCTATATGTACAATGACATTTAATACTAGCAAAGTGGTTCTCAGTTTAATGGAGTCTAATATCTGTTGCATAACATTAAAGTCTTCAAAAATTTGAGCTGTCTTATTTAAGTACTTTTAATTCAAAATTCTTTTTTAATTTTAGTCGTTATTAAACATATTTAAACTGCTTATTGAAATGCATGTAAAATATCTTAGAACTAGACATGCTCTATTTGTCAATAAAATCAACTTGCTTAAGACACAGGTTCCCTCTTATTTGGAAATACGAACTAGTTAAATTAGATTGTATACGGTACAAAGTCCACAAATATCTTTCTTACAGTATCTGAAAGAGGATGATATGATCCAAAGAATGTTAACCTCTTTCTTGCACTTTCTTAACCTCTTTCTTACATAACGTAAAAAATGTTCCATAGACCCTAGTGATTGGTACATTTGACTAAAAAAAACAACTGAATGACTATTCAGGAGAGGAATTTGTTTTTGAACTCGTCAAGCTCTACCACCTCCATAAGTCACTGACGGATGTATTGTGACAGAAAGATTAAACAGTATAGTTTATAAACGTTGTGCTAATGCACTACACTTATAGCAGAAGTAAAAAAGACAACAGTCCTAAAACGAGAACGTCATATCTTTGGTTACTCTTATTTTCCTTATATATTTTTATATTTGTTAGTCGGCAGATGTTCGTCTTCAAAAGGATAAGGAAATTAGTTACGATGCGAATGATAAAAACCCAGATATAAAGCTTGTCCGAATTCTGCTTTAGGTTTAACTCACGTTCTATGATATTGCCTTTGATATACAGTTCATAACATCTGTCAGTTGTTGTAATATCTGTTTTCATGGACTTACCTTACTCAGGGTAACCAACAGATGCTGGTAGCAGCCATCGAGAGACAAAATCAAAGTATGTACAGTATTTACATGTATTAACAAAATTATATTTCTCTCCCACTTTTTGTTAGTTTGTTGAAACTGATTCTAATCATTGCATTTGTTGATTTTCTTACATTTTGTTACGTTTTTCTTGTATTTAGACTTTACACATTGTAAGGGAATCATTTTCAATACGGCAATCTAAGTATGTGCAACTTATGTGTTCAAGACTATGTTGATCAGTTGATTGAGTACGCAACCAATTTATTTATACATATGGTCCGTTACAACATTATTAGGATTATGGCATTAGTTTCTCATTAGTTCTCTTCATATGCAAGTTTTTATTTTATTATTTCAGCACCATATTATTTCTTTTATCAACATCCTCAATATCCAAGAGATTGCTATGAAGCACTAAGGGGATGTCCATCAAATACCAACTCCAGTGGTGTGTACGTGATTAAGCCGGACGGTTATCCTGAACCGTTTGAAGTATACTGTGATAACAGTCTAGATAACGGTGGATGGACGGTAAGTTTTCGTGAGTGTATGATGTTTCTAGTGCATACCACTGGCCAAACCAACCTTTCATGATTTTTTGTTCTACGTTTAGGTGTTGTTGTAGGGGATATGGAGATATTAGGAACATAATGTAATCAAATGTCCTCACTCTTTCCTAAACAAGGAAACAATATGCTACATTAAAATATGTTAAAGAGGCTCATTGAGTTGTTTTGTGAAATTCACTCAATTTTTCTAAACAGGTCAAGTTTCCTTCACATACTAATGACAAACAGTCAAACTAAAAGGATCCCAAAGTTTTACATATGTTGGAACATTAATGAGTGAGTAACCAATGATTAAATTTGGTTTTTGAAACTTTGTGACCAGACATTTTCACATTAGTACATTCACATGGACACAATCAGAGCAAGTAACGGTCAAAAATTCGAAAAAATTGACAGTTTTCATATCACTATTGGATGTGAAACTTGATTAATTATGCTAATTGTGAGTATTGTCGGGCGTTTGTATACTTCAAAATCACCGCAATCTTTACTGATATCAACTCAATGAGCCCCTTTAAGTTGTCTCAATAAACAAAATGCAAGGATCCGCTAAAATCAACTTTCAAGTTATTTGAGTTCTTGACATGTTTATTGGATTTTACTTCCTTTCTCAGATTATACAACGTAACTTCGAAGGACAAATAAGTTTCAACCGTAGCTGGGAAGATCATCAACATGGATTTGGTTTTCTTTCCACTGAAATGTGGATTGGTAACGATAAGCTATCATTTATTACCAATCAGAATCGATATCAACTTCGCATTGACCTGAAGACAACAGACGATTTGTCATTTTACGTCACGTATGACGAATTTCGTATCAGCGACGTCTTCAGTAACTACAAGCTTGTCACTACGGGATTGCAAGGAGGAAATATAGGTAAAACTGTCATTATGATATGGCCAATGTGAACCAAAAATACTTGAGCCAATAACGATTCGCGATGCAAAGGTGTTGGAGGCTGTAATACAAAGTGACCTGTCAATGATACTGCCTTTGCTGTCTGTACTATCCCAATATTTACTCTTTGACAAAGTTATATTTTCAGTGACGAAAGGAAATATAAAAAAAATCGGGAAACTCCTTTGATTATATAGGCAAACACAAATAAATTATAATGAAAACTGAAAAATCTCAATTAAGGATTTCACTGCAAAAGCTAAATGCTACGGACTCATTTTTTTTTTTTCATGTTTATTGGTTCGGCAGTTCCATAACATGGTGTTAAAATATGCGAATTATTAAAATTCTATTAATTTGTGTTGCCAGGTAACTTTGACTGGTGTCCAACCAACAAAATCTACGATGAGTGTAAATGTGAAGGCTCCTGCGCTGATCCCGATCAATGTGTCAACTCCTGCTCAGAATCTCATTCATGCATCTGTCCTCGAGCCTTGGGATATTTGATTGAATGGTGACGACTGTATTCGTAAGGAGAACTGTGGATGTTACATCAGTAATACAGATGGTCATCAAGGAGTTTTATTAACAGTGAGTACATGAAACAGAAGTCAATTCAGTCTTTGAAGTACTGTAAGGAAAAACAATTGAAATGATTTTATTTGATGTGCGTTAGATTTAACAGCTTCATGTGTGCACCGGAAAGTTTATTTTCGAATTTTCATCTTACACCACGGAGAGTACTTGCCCAGAATGAGACAGAAAAAATGAGCCTAATTTAAGATTAATGAGAATTTTCATTTAGCCTCTTCAGAATTCAAATAATAAAAATAAACTTCCAATCCTGCACAGCCTAAGGACATACGACAGAAAATAAACAAAAATATATGTATTAATTAACAAGCTGAAACTTCGTTACTCACATCTCCATTATTAAGGAGGAACAATTTAAAAAAAAATCTTATTATCTTCTCTTATGAATAAAATACTTTACAGAAGGACAATCATACGTTTCCCCAACCTGCGACAGAAATTGTTCTTGCATTGATGGCCACCTCACCTGCGATGATAGCTATAGATGTGACACTAATGCCGATTGTGAAGAAAGAAACGGTCAAAGGCAATGTTACTGTCGTGAAGGATATGATGGAGACGGTCAACGATGTACAAAGCAGAGGACAGTCTCTACGCCTAAAGACTGTAAGCAACTGTATGACAATGGCGAGAGAACCAACGGAATCTATCAAATAAAACCTACCAATTGGTCGGGGTCTCCGTTTGATGTTTACTGTAATATGTCAGATGGCGGAGGTTGGACTGTAAGTGATTTAAATGCTTAAAGTTTCGTCATAGTTAATTACTTGTTAATCACATCATCATTCCTTCCCTTTTCCTATGCAATTGTCACCTGCAAGTTATGACGAACGTATGCACTCCAGTTAGTAGCTTTAACATAATAATTCACATTTTATTTTGAAGGTCTTTCAACGTCGGGTAGATGATTCTGAAGACTTCTACCTTTTTGGGATGATTACAAAAACGGGTTGGGGATCTTGGTAAGAACTTTTGGATGGGAAATGAAAAGATTCACAGTTTTAACGAACCAAGGAAGATGTGAACTTCGAATCGATTTTGTAAACCAGAACGGTGATTCCTACTACGCTAAATACGATTCATTTCGTATCACTGATGAAGCCGACAAGTACAGACTGAATCTTGGAAGTTACACAGCAGGAGATGCTGGGTAGGTTCATGGTATCGAAAATAATTGATAGAGGCTACAAGCACTATAACTTATTTAATTACTGTGATGTAATATAATAATACTGTCCACGAAATTTATTTTCCAACAGAACATAACATTTCTGTGTTTTACATTAAAATATTTGTATTTTTTCCATAACGGGAAGCGTATTTCAATTGATTTTATGATGCCTAATAAATGTTTTGAAATACGTGCACTTATTTGACAAAATGCGAAAATTGTAAACTTTCGTTTGACCTATATCATGCTTGTATATTCAAATGATTCTTAGCTTTGTTGTGACATAGCTTAGTGGGTGTCATTCCAAACTTCATTAAGGTTTTAAATTCAATAATTAAATTAAAACATGTCACAAAAATAACATTTCAGTTTCAAGAGTATTTGCCACTCTCATTGTAAACAAAAACAAAATGGAATTATAAATATCGGGACAAAATTTAATAAAATTTACAGCAATTATTAAACAGCTGTTTGGAAGTGAAAGGACCAGGAGAAATAAAGTGAATACATTTTCCAATAAGGAAATAAAACAAATAAATTGTATCATGATAGGTTCATTTTACAGACAAATATATCCCCCAACGGAAAAAGAAATAAACAACATTATTGAAAGCAATATTTGGTGAATAAACATGGGAATTTGTCGTCATTAATATCTGGTTCAAAGCTAAATTTAATTTTATTGGAATCATTTAAAGCAAACTCTAATGTTGATCACAAACAACATCTTATGAAAAATCAGTTCAAATGAATCATCTTTTTGCAGTTTCGTTGAGTACACTAGTTTACATTTAAATCAGGAATCTCAAAAGGCAAACTTAGAGCCAAAGTTGGTAGAAATAAGAAACTCTTCCTTAATAAGATGTGAACATTTTATTTGGTCGTGATATATCGGATACAATGTTATTTAGTTGTGAGTCATTAAATATTCTGTATCATATCAACTTACCAATTTAATTATTTCATCTTTCTTCAGGTGATTCGTTGACTAATCATAATAACCAACAGTTCACGACCCAGGACGAGGACAATGACGATTACGATTATAGTTTGGCTTCCTCTGAGACTAACAACCTTGCACGTTATCACGATGGTGCCTGGTGGTACGATGATTATTATTGTTATTATTGTTATTATTATTATTATTATTGTTATTATTATTATTATTGTTATTATTATTATTATTATTCATCTCTGAACAGCCCTCACGGCGATTATAATTTCTATTGGGGTCGCCTTCCTGGATGTTATTATTATATTCAGTACACGGAAATGAAAGTTCGCTCGGTGGAATGAGGATTTTAAAGGACAAGCAACCGATTGTGAGACAGCAAATTTACCATAAACGGAATCATGTAATAACTTTAAGACACAATGAAAACCCTGGTATTTCTCAAAATATGTTCCACTCCAAAACCTAGCATAAAAATGATAGCCTTCGATAAAACATCTGAGATACTTTGTCTTAAGTGCTGTTTAATCAAGTGATAAATCATGTCTCTAAACATACTTTCTTACTTACTTTGAAACATTTTAAAACAGTTTAGCATTTTGGTAGACTGTTTCTTTGTAGTTCTGTATTTTACAAAATACAAGTTATTTATATCAATACCATTGTGTGTATATTACAATTTTGTGTTGCTTGATATTTTGAAGGCCTTTTTTGTCAATTAAGAAGAAACAATTTCTAATAAGCCTTTTGGCAAACTAAATTAACTCAAGGAATTGCAGGATGAAAGTGAAATAAACAAACCGTGCTCGGTTATACATAGCATGAAACAAAACAAAAAACTTTTAAACTGATTTTAACACAATTTTTAAAAGAAAAGGGTGGTTTACGTGTCGTTCAAGAGACAGAACTGTAGGTGAGAACGTTATGTATACTTGCAGTTGGTCTTAAAAAGAAGGTGTCATAGAAGTACACGAAATAAGCAGAACACAGACCTCAGGAAACGTTTCTCCATGTGTATTGACGGTCACCCCAACAAAAGAGAGGTGGTTGATATGGTTCACAAATAAAATGGAAAGCAGACCCCAACAAGCTATCTTTGCAGATTGAACTTAACAATTCTTTACAATCTGGGACATAAACAACAGTGGTGTGTTCCAGGGACAGGATAAAACAGAGTAGAACCAACTTTCAAACGATTATCTTCAGTGAGCAAATTAACAATCTCGCTTTCTCAGTTTCAGACTTATATACCATAGTTCGAGGCTCAATCCTCCCATGCCTCGAAATCAAGGCTCAACTGACAGAACCACCCGAGAACCATCCCACGTAACTCCAGATCCATCCCATAATTTGTGAATACTTATAAAGAGTCACCACTTAAAAGGACCAACACGATACACTGAACAAGCTTAAAGCCCTTCTTATTTGTTGAAATGTTTGGGATTTTGCATTCAACTACTTTCTCATGAATTATAAGCGAAGTTAGAAGTTTTGGAGGGGACACTTACCATTGATTGATATAATTAATTGATAATTAATGTGTTGAAACTTATAAACTTATTGAAAACATATTGTTTTCAGTCCTCAGGCTATTACGTACAAGCTTAGGTCAAAACAACTGCAGAAATGTATTCTTCTGCACATGTATTAAGACTCAAGCATGTAACCAAAAGAAGAATACAGGCATAACAGTTTTAGTCGGAAAGCAAACCAACTGCTCCAAAAGTCTAACCAGGAGGCTGCAAATATATAACAGGTCCCTGGTCTAACTAGACAGCAATGAGTACGAGCCAGTGCTGCAGTTGTATCCAGGGATAGATTCCTACTGCGAATACAAGAATTAACCCCCCCCCCCCCCCCTCTGCGTATATGACTCAGCGAATTTGAATAGCAAAAAGAACTGTTGTCCTATATGTTCCTCAAACAAAAACGTAACCAGTAGAATTATTTTTCTGAACAAAAGAAAAAAACCTATACTATAATGGTGGACTGAAACGAAGGAGAAAAAGAGAGATGTACACAGAGAACGTGGTGGATAGGGAGAGAAAGTGAGGTGGTGGAGGGGTAGAGTAAAAGA
This sequence comes from Stichopus chloronotus, assembly GCA_021234535.1. Classification (NCBI taxonomy): domain Eukaryota; kingdom Metazoa; phylum Echinodermata; class Holothuroidea; order Aspidochirotida; family Stichopodidae; genus Stichopus; species Stichopus chloronotus. Next base: position 304,944 of record CM037849.1, read on the forward strand.
TTCTCAGTACCGGCCACCGAATCCTCATTCTTGTTGTACAGTATAAACAAAGAGAAACAAAGTCGTCACTAAAAGCATGACAAGTTACGTTAAAGTAAACTAATCAAATTTTTATTTAAACGGATAAATTTGTTGCTATACTCGATTCATATAAGCAATGTCAGATTTGACTTTCTTCCTAAGACAAAATTAAACACCGCTTGTTATTCACCATAAATTCTGCAGTAGAAGTGTTTCGTCACGATTTTTTTTTTCCACTGGTCATACATTCTGTAAATACATTCTGAAATTGAAAACCCAAATGGTCTTGACGGATGAATTATCAAGAATTGGATTGAATTTCATGCTTTCTCGTTAATTTTGTTTTATTTAGTCTTGCCCAATATTAATAAATCTTTAAGTCGAAAAATAAAAAAAGAAGCAAATGATCCTTAAAGCAAAACCAAAAATCCTCAGTATGTCAGTCCTACAACGTAGAGCTCAATGTTCTACTGACTGACAACTTTCGGAGAATAATATTAGGTAATAAAATTCTGTATTTTGTCTGTGTACTGTGTTCATCTTGTATAATCTTTAACGTGTTCTACCAATTACAGCTCCCTATCACTTCAAAGTCAATCCATTGAACATTACATAAAGAAGGATGTGCACTTATTCGTATTTGCACTGAACAGCCCAATTAGCTACACATTTATCTTATTGAGTTCACTGAAGTACTTTCGTAAAATGCAATTGTTGAAAGGAAACATTCGATTCTTTTAACAGCAAAAAGAACTCTAGAACCAGATATGTAGTCAAACCATTAAACGTTAACTTACTACCCCTAACCCTAATCGTTAAGACTAGCCAACCTACGTCTTTCACGTACCAGAGAGGCAAAACTGCGGTACGCTATCACTTTTTTTTACAATATTAACATGTTGAAATATTACACATCATGATGGAAAGCACCATTCTGACGTCAAGTCCACATAAGGCAAAGTCCACATAAGGCAAAGTTTGAAATTTGTGATGTCGTTGTTAAGCAAACAACGCACCACGTTATATATCCTTTCAAGGAATGTAGGTTACTCGTAAAAATTCGCATTACCATTACGAATTGGAATGTTGATCGTAGCTAAGGCCTACCATCGCCGCCAAAAGTAAATGAAACAAACCCCCGTTCCCCCGTTGCAATGTTGGTACATTGTTTTAGTCACAAGCAATCATTTCAACCTAACCAAAATGAACCAACATTGATGGAGAGGGATGGTAAGGAAAATTTACTTTACATGTCTGCTTGTTTCATTCATTTTGGCGGCGATTGTCGATTTATGTATGGGTATCATTACCGATATATGGGAGCGAAGTGATAAGTCTCGCCAGGTAATTTCTACAACAGTTATCAGACGAGGTACTCGAGTTTGGCACCAGAATTGACATCAGAAGAGTAGGGACTGAAGGCTAAAGGGAGATGTGGCCACCCTTGATCATTTTTTTTAGAGGTGTACCTATTTCATACAATTAAGGGAGCCAGGGTTTGGCGGGGGGGGGGGGGCGTGTTGTTCTTTGGGAGCTCATCAATGCCTGTTTATCAAAAACTTGTTTTCACACCAACATCATGGAAATAAACAGGGTGCAGACAGGTTGCTTATTGTGGAACAATTTATTGTGTTTATTGGAGTGCATTTGCTCGTTGGTCGTGGATAGCTAAAGGTAACTTATAATACATCCGTACACACAACGTACACTTCATACGTTACTGCACTGCTTTCGGCTGGTATATTGTTTGCCAAGACTATGGTAGGGAGGAGGAGAATTACGGCAGAAATAAAGGCCTATGCAAGACTCTTGAGAACTGAAACAAACAGAACCTTTCGAGAAATTGCGCAATTATGCGAAATTTCAGCTGCCAGCGTGTGGCGCATTACGCGCACAGACATTCGCACCGCCCAGATTCCAAGCCTGACAAGGAAAAAGGCGGGACGTCCGAGAAAGCTAACTGCACGCCATCAGAGAACTTACTTCGAGCGCTTAAACGTTTGAGAAAGACTCGGGGAAATTTGCACTGAAAGATGTCATGTTGGAGTGTGGTCTCACGGCGAGTGACGTATCCGTCCGAAGCGTAGAGAGGTTTTTCAACCAGAAGGGATACAGATTTCTGCAAGCAAGAAGGAAGGGACTTTTAAAGCGCACGGATCTAAGGAAGCGCCTAATGTTCGCCAAAGACATAAAAAGCAGTATCCACGAAACTTTTGGACGAAAGATATTATGTTTTATTTTGATGGAACGGGGTTTGTGCATAAGAGAAATCCTATGGAACAGGTATTGTCACCGAAAGGGCGAATTTGGAGAAAACCGACTGAGGGGGGTCGCATTTGGATGCACTGCCAAGGGTGCCAAAGTCGGAACTGGAACCAAAGTTCTCTGTCTCTTTGTTGGAATCAGTTACGGAAAGGGTGTCGTGCTGTGTAAATCGTACAAGAAACTGGACGGGCCTAAGTTTGCCAAGTTCGTAAGGGGACACTTTCCACGGACTATTTAAGCATGCGGAACAAAACGACAAAAGCTATTTCTCCAAGACGGGGATCCATCACAGAATTCAGTTCACGCAAAAGTGGCGTTTGCAGATCTTGGATTGCGGGTTTTGAAGATTCCACCCCGAAGCCCGGATCTGAATCCTATTGAAAATGTCTTCCATATCGCCAGTAAGAAGTTGTGCAAAGATGCCTTGGAAAATAGAATTCAAGATGAAACATTCAGGAAGTTCAAGAAACGTGTCATTCGTTCTTTAAAGGCTATACCACAAGCGACAATTGACAAAATAATTTCTTCAATGGATAAACGTGTGGACCTGATCATTTCGAACGGAGGAAATCTACTTAAGTATTAAGTGCATATCATTATCCAACGCAGTGAGTGAAACCTGTTAATTGGTGGCGCTATTTTCATTAAGATAATTACACTGAACCTGACATTATGGTTTATCGCCTGAAGATGACAGTTTTACAGTCAAATTATTTCGTAACGGAGAGGAATATGATGAAAGTATGCTACATTCTAGGACCAAGGACAGACGTTTCTACATTTGGCATGCGTTATTTCTGCTAATATGTAACCATGCTGTCAAAATTTGCAATGGTAAACACGGTAAACCATTTTAGAAGCTGAAAGTAAACAGTACACGCTACTTACCTTAACACTAAAGCCAGATGGTTTACCATTAACGCAAATCACGTGTTAATGATACGGTAAAGGTAAATGTAAATTCTGCCATCTATTTAAGACAAGACTTCGTTTCTTAAGAACTTTTCTTGCCATTGACTTAATACATTTGTACCCATTTGGCCCCGGAAATTTTTTTCGCCCCCTGGAAAAATTTCGGACCACCTCCAAAACCTTGTCTGGCTACGGGCTTAGCAAGAATGTTTTTTTTTTTTCTTGTAAGTAATTATATTCTTCTCAGCTTTTAAACAAATGTATTTCTTTCCTTTGCTAAATCAAATTTAATTTTATGTTCTTGTTAGTAAATGTATTTTTGCTCAGCTTCTAAAGAAATGTATTTTTATCATCTGGTAAATCAAACGTATTTTGGGGGTAACGAAAACTATTGTTCTGTTTCTTGTAAATAAATTTAGTTTCTGTTTCTTGTAAAAACAAAAATGACGTTTCTTTTACTTGTCCTCATTGGGTAAAATATTACTCTGTTTCTTGCCCTTGTTTGAGGTTTTCAATTATAAAAGACGAAAAGCAGTGACCACAAGGGGGAACGCACTCTTGCTCCGTTGCTGGGATCTGACTTCGAAAGGTAAATTCATTCCACCGGACCGACATCATTTCTGTTTCTCGTTCCTCAATAACACCACCCTTTATGAATAATAATGCGTGCTTGCTGGTAGCAAATATAGGTGTCATCCCATCTAAGGTCAGATCCTTGGAAAAGTGCGATTTGGGCGCCGGCAAGTGTACCAGCCCACCCTCCAACATTAACAATAGATCATGCCACGCAATGAGTTCCGGCTTCCACCTAAAATCATTTAAAAAAATGACCTCGGCTTTTCGGCGCCTACCCAAGCAACTGGACAACAGAATAAAAGTTTTGCGGCAGTTGGCTGGTCCAGTGATGAGGATATTTCGGTATTTTCCTCGGCCTTTCTCAAGCAGGTCCCACACGGCATTAGCAAATTTACTTGGGGCAATACCATTCCGTCTCATGATATCATTTGCTAATGTGACCCATCGACCCCCGCAGCCATGTACGCATTCCTAGCGCTTGTGCTCCACAAGGATATCAATGAGAGATTGTGACTGCCTTCGGAGGGTCTCCTTTGCTGACGTCATTTCCCATGCTACCTGTCCAAATAGAAAATAAGAATTAGCTTTACGCTCGATAAAGCCAGCTCTGTGATGTTAGGACACAGTATAATAACCAAAAGTACCCTGTACATCCACATATCTAGAAGAAGAAAAATATAATTATAATTATATAATGATATTCCTGCATAATGAATAGGTATTTAGTTGCTTGTACAGCTGAGCTGCCAAGTTCGATATATTCCCTATTTGGTGGAGTTTGGGGATTCACTTTAGAGGAAAGACCGGCATGGCACTTGATTTCTTGATTTATTTATTTGTCAAGTCATTTATTGATGTGTGGGATTAAAAATTAAAATTAAAATTTAAAAAAAAAATTAGAAAAAAAAAATTAAAATTAAAATTTTACCTCCAGAGTATCTGCTACGCATTTTGGGCCTCTGTTAAATATGAATTCCGCCAAGTCGGTTTTGCCAAGCAACCTTTGTTCATTTGCAAGGGCTAATAGTTCCAGGCGTGTTTTAATGCCTTTCTCTATAATAATTTCCGCCACTTCGTAAGGGGTCGGCCTGGGCTTCTTTTTCTTTCTCTTTCCTTTACTGTTTGTACCAGCCATTTCATTTACCCGTCGACGATCTGTGGGGTTCATCAAATCAGTGTGACCATCCGATTGTACGTACTCCGTGTCTTCTTTTATGACATATTTCCAGGCTGTGTAGTAATTGGTGTGACTACTAGAAAAGTGACAAACCATCCCATATTTTGATGAGAGGTACGCCTTCACAGAGAGCCGTCGGTGTATCGAGGCCAGTTTTACAGCCATATGGTAATGCAAGCCCCCTTCGGCGTGCTTCACTAAGTAGCATACCCACTGCAAGACCTTTGCACCAATATGTGCAAAGTTATCCAGGAATTTGTTAGCAAAACTTTGTCTGGTGGGAGTTGCACCAATGTCCGCCTGACTGTAAGTTAAAAGGTACACCGAACGTATCTGACGTGCACCAAGTTCGTCTCCCTCTCCCTGTATCCCCATCGAATTGCTTGTAGTGTCTTCTCTATTTGTGCTCGAAGCCGCCATGATGACAAAATCAGATCGTGTATTGCTTTCCAAGTATGTTATCGTTCGAAAAGCACATTGTCTATCTCACATGCCAGGCTTTTCATTCCGAATTTCCCATCCCTTTACTGGAAATAGGTAGCAGTATTTTAGACAGCGCCCTCTTCTGGCCTTAGATGGCATTTTAAATACAGCAGCAAGCACGGCAACCACATACCCCCCCCCCCCCTCCTCTTTTTGTTACGCACCCTGACCTAAAATGGTTTACCCTTAAATCCTTCGCAAAGTCGGCTTGACTAACAGTGAGCATATCGGTCCTCTATATTTGTACAGTAATTCAGACAATCGCAGCCAAAAGTAAATGAAGCAAAACCCCGTTCCCCCGTTGCAATGTTCGTACATTGTTTTAGTCACAAGCAATCATTTCAAACCTAACCAAAATGAACCAACATTGATGGAGGGGGATGGGAAGGAAAATGTACCTTAAATGTCTACTTGTTTAATTCATTTTGGCGGCGATTGTAGCTACGATTAAGCCTTCACGCAGTACAATCTATAGGCCTGCTGTACTAATGAAGGCTTGCATGCTACGCGTAACGCATGAGCCTACTTCCTTTCAGTTGTGCAATTGTGCACAAAGTGTTGAGACGTGACTCCGCCTCTTGGTGACGTTTTGATGAATATCCACATTATTCTATTTTTGTCGCGACGTCATTTTCAGGGGCTGTAAATGAGATCGCATAGCAAGTTGGCCGGCTGTTGAATTCCTATATGTATGCCATGTAGGCCCAATTATTACATATACTACTAAAGTACGGATTTGCATGATGAAGTATGATCATCTTTTGGACTAATAAAACACACACACACACACAATAGCCTGCTGCATTACATGCTCTATACAGCCAGCTGTTGTGCCAAGGCCTCTGTACATATAGTATCTTCATTAGCAAGCGTTCAGGTCTCTGTGAGATACTATTGCAATCACATTAATCTCACATTGTTATTAAAAATTGGTTTCCTTAAGCCAATGAACATTAAATTATTTCTGTTGCATTGTGTGCTAATTGGGAAAACTTTTTTTTTGTTCAGTCACCCTCTCTAAAAACTGTCTGACTGAGCAATAAGGCTTATTATAAAATCTCACATGCATGGTAACTTCCTGTCAATGCACAAAGCTCGGAGTGCAAAGTGTGGTAAGGAATTGTTTACTGACACACCGTACAACTTCTTTATGCAAAGTCTGAAGTAGTTCTCCACAGGTCAAACGGGCTTGTTTACGAAATACTTTGGTTTTAATCGGTGTTGGGCTATCCCTTAATCACCACCATTTCTGAAACTGAAGCAGCCTCGTGGAACTGGTTACGATGGAGTCCCTGCTTGATCGGGCTTCAGACGTTGGGAATGACTTCTATGGCCTCCGTCATTCCCAAAACTTGGGAAAACGTTCATTGTATTTAACTGGTGTCCCTTGATGATCTGGTGTCACAGATATAATTTTCCATTTTCTAGTCTGAGGGCAATCCCCCCCCCCCCTCTTAATATCGAACAATCAAATTCACGGACGTCCGTGCAATTATAAATGTCAAATCTTGAAGAAAGAGGGGTTTTTTTGCCACACAGAGCAAGGACACCACCTGTTCCTTTCGACCTCATTTCTTCAGTATTTAAAAGGTTACTCGAAAATTGAGTTTATCTTGCAGGGATTGGTGATAAACTCTGTTTCTGAATTATTAAACGTTAGGCTTGATATAGTCACCAATTCATGTAGTTACTAAAGTGTATGTCAGTGGCAGGCCTACGGTTTCATCCACAGATCTGTGGTTACATTCTTTACTCCACCTTATCTTGGTCTGTAACTAACAATAGTGTCGTATTTGATTTCGTGACGCTTACTACTAAGGTTACACAAAATTACACTCCACCTGCCAAGAGACTACATTAACTTTACTTTTACATCCGCTGAACTTAACGTTAGCTCAAAGCACTGCAACTAAAGAAGAAAGGAAGAGAACCAAACGTTAACTACTGCTGTCATGGTCTATCTTATTCTACAAAATGGTTGCTCCTCCCAAACCGTGAGAGGAAATGGGTCAGAACAATAGAGAATGTTGTCAACAAGGGGGAAGCAGTATGTAAGTAATGGCAGTCTAGCCTATGTAAGTTAATAATAATTATAAGGCATTGTAAGAATATCAGTATCACTATTAAAGGAATGAAATTTTCAAAGACAATAAAGTACAAGATAAATCTTTTTATCTTAAATAATGTGGTCACGCCAGGTAAGCTGATAATCCTATACATCAACATATTAAACAATTCAACAATTCTTTAATAAAAGTGACCATGTTGGATAAATATTTTAAAACAGTAACACTACCTTATGAAGGCCTTCAACTTGTTAGTAACCTAGATTATAGCTGAACTAGCCCATGTGGTAAATACTGGTAAATACAGAACTGATAGGTTGCCAAGGGAAGCATTGATCGGAACAACCACTGTATAGATCTGGGTCTCTAGCCTGTAGGCACGAATGTTGATCAAGCGAAAGTGTTTGGAGCGAACTCAAAATAATATATTCCTATGCAGTGTTTTGTTCATGGTAGATTTCAGATGATTAAGTTTTGACACTTTAGCCAAGGAAAACAGACCCTAAAGTTGTTTGAAAAGTATCTTTGTATGGTGAAGATAAAGTGACGGCTCATCAGTTCATTTCAAAGTAAACAAACGCAAAACAAAATTTTCCCACGTGTTAACTTAAAGATTGTTCACCCACGGGCACAGAAGGTAGCGCACCTCTATTAATTGGGGTAGCATACCTCAATTAATTAATAAGGATATGCTTCCTTAAGAGAGCGGGAAACTTTTTCTTATGTTATTAAAATCCAAGCTTTGAGTACCTGATGTACTCTGTAAGCCACCAATAGCCGATAATTTACGATTCTGTTGTTTATTAAGTCTAACTGCGGGTCTCATTTTTATCAGCTGCTGTGTTCCTCAAGGATATTATACTTTAATGACCTTCATAATGACATTAGTTTTTTTCCGTACTGTCTCGTATGCTGATGATACTAGCCTGTTTTTCTTCCTGTCCCAATATTACATTCCTTTTACACAATGTCCAGAAGAAGTTTATTAATGTACGTAATTGGTTTTGTGTGAACAAAGTGTCACTTAATGGTAAGAAAACTACCTTCATTGTATTCTGTTCACCTTCTAAGAAGCTCAGTTTTACCTCTAGTAGCATTCATCTCTGTGGTGAAAATATACTTATCTACAATGTCACCAAATTTCTTGGTGTTCTTTTAGACAGACACCTTACCTGTAATAACCATATTCAGTATATTGGCGGTTAAGTCTCTGAAGGAGTCGGCATCCTCAATAGTCTTAGATATATTCTTCCTAGACACATTGCGATTACATTGTACAACATCCTTATACTCCCTTACTTCACTTATTGTAATATTGTTTGGGGAGGCAACTGTGCTACTAGGTTGCAGTCTCTCTTTATTCTCCAGAAGCGAGGTATTCGTAATGTTTTTAATGTCGATTTCCTTCATCACACCGAACCGATTTGAAAGTTTGATATATGACATAAACAGGTTGCTTTATACGTTTCTATTTTCGTATTAAGTTGGCTGAGCAATATTTCTTCTAATATTTTTTGTTAATTATTTTCAGTGACGTGGGAGTACCCATTATTATCCTAGTCGTGTCCACTACAGTCTTTCCATACCACACGTCACGCGTAATTCCTCACAACTTACTCTCCGTTACATTGGTGCCAATACTTGGAATGACATGCCCATCTTTGTGAGCTTCGTGTTGCCACTTTCTTATTTTGCACGCTCCACGTTATCGTCTTTAATATAAATTGAGATTGGAATAAATTTAGAATGAATGAATTACAACTTCCCAGTGTCTTATCTGTCGGATACTACCTTACTGATACGTAGATTTGAAGGAGACTGTACAAATTCGAGACAGTTTTGAATATCGAATACATATTTAATTGTAGTAACAACATTAACGTGGTAATAATATTTACGTGCATGAATGCACAGCTTTTAGATTCATGCCTACAGGTTTGTACTTATTCAAATCAATTCATCATTCCCTGCAATCGTTATTGGATATTTGTCTGTAATGCGATATGAACATTGTATCGATTATCAAAATCTTTCACTTGGTGTGTCTTTCAAGGAAAGGACAACAAATAAAATAGTTATATCATAAATATAAATAGTAGTGGTATGCTATTTAATTAGTAGTGGGCTATCTAAAGTAGAGACTATGTTGTTCTAATTCCTGTATATTCAAAATGAAGATCACTCTTGCCAGTGGTAAACCAATAACAGTCGGTTTTTCCTTACTGGAGACGGTCCTATTACATGCTGTTCTGATCATTACAATTATAATTAATAATCATGGGAGAATAAGAGCTTACCTTCATTAATCTGACGAGAGATAGACATAGCCTTATGCAGGTTTACGATCTATGAAGGTAATTACTGAGTGTAATACGTAATGAGAGATTATCTCTGTAAAGAATACTCTATTGATGTTAAGACAGATCGACATGGTTGTTTGTTTTTCAATTATGACGACAACAGTCGAAGGTCGAACATGTTAAAACCTTATAAGACATTATATGTATATTAAAATGTCTAATAATGAGAATGTTTGGTACTCTAAGTGAATACGAACACAAGGTAAAATACAGAAGAGGGGTTCAAGAGGTCGAGACCCCCCCTCTCTATTTTTCAGGGGCATTTTTTTTTTCATAGAGAAACGACGACAGTCGAAGTTGCTCTTCCATATTCATAAGTCACCTGGCTTAGTCACTATGAGGTCAGCAAATTATCGGCTGCTTATCAATCAATTGGTCTACCGTAAATTTGTCTAGTGAGTTTGCCTGTAGTATCGGTTGCGGCACACCGACATACATCCGCCCCCAGTCAGTATTTCGAAGGTTTTACCAACCACGAACCAAAGATTATTTGCATGATTTGAAGGAACATCCTTTCCCAAAAAGTTGAACTAACCATGCTACTGGTAAAACATAACTCCATTAGGTTATATTTTCAGGAAACAGTGAAGGGTTTTCTAATTTCAAACAAAATTTTATGACAATCTTGCCAAAAGTAAAAGAGACCCATGTAAATAAGTTTCTTCATGGTATCCATGAAATTACTGTCTTGTTTAGAGTTTTCAACAAGTGGTGGGAATAAATTAAAGTCAATTTTAAGTTAATGTCCACAATCGAGAGTTGACCAGAAGTTACAATAGACGAATTGATATTTATTTCACTTTAAAATTACCATATAACATCAGGTCAAACAACGCAATGTCATTTTTTCAATTTCTTTAGGTTTTGGTACCAATTACAGGCCTGCGGTTGCGAATAAAAATCAAACATTCGACTTATCATGCGCGTTGATTTGGGGGACGCAGGGGGATATGTCCCACACTTTTTTTCTTTTCTTTTTTTTTTGAGAGGAGAGGACACTAACACATTTGTCCTGCATCTTTTTGCAACCTGAAGTAAAACAAATAATAAATCTTAGTGGAAGTGTAAAAAGGTAAAGAAAATTAGTTGAAATTAATACAGACAGATTGCAAAGTGCCATTTCAGGCAATATGGGAGTCATTTTCGTCAAAACTTTTTCCAATACGCTATGCGCCAATACTGGTGGCGCTCCACTTTAATTTCTATACGCAGCCCTAATATAGTATTTTCATAGTAACATTCTAATTAGTGAGTTACACTTTTTTTTTTCTTTATATTTGGCTAAGTATTGCATAAAGGAGGTTTTCTGGTTGAATGTATAAATAGGAGTGTTAAAAGACCAACACACAATTCGTAATATCAAAAAACGTTTACTTTAAAAAGTTTTCAGCAACAAAACTTATACAGAAAACCCTTTGTTTAAAGTCATGTTTTTAAACAAAAATATTCAATATATTCACTGCACTTTATCTTAAACTTCCAGACACGAGATTTTGTCTAAAATTGAAAAAAAATATTTCTAACTATTTAAGAAAGTTCTTTCACTTAATGTTAAGTGACGTCTGCTTAACTTTTCAGACTTTTGCATTAAAAATGAAAAGAACGAACTATCCATTTGTTCATTGCCTCACAGTTTATTACTAGAAAATGGTAATTGAATAAAAATTTACAAAAGTAGAATCATCGTTAAAATCGTATGTATCTCAATGTATGATTTAATTAACTTAACACTAGTGGAGGAATATTATACCATTGTACTGCTGATGATACCATGTGTAATCTCAAAATAAACAAGGTGGTGCAACATTAAATGTCAGAAAGTACTGTACTATGAAGACCTATATAAACCATAATAACTATTCCAGGACCTGCAAATGAAACAAGGATCAAAGTGTAGTTCCAGTAAAATTTTACCCTTACGTACTTTATCAGTAGCCCTAAATGTAATGTGTTATTGTGGAGGCAAACATGAATAAGTTTTTCTACAATTTACCAGAAATTGAATACACTTTGACAGTATTTCACAAGTATATTGAAGGAAAGGTTTTTATTAGATACCATATATTAATTTCCGTGATGTGCTCAATTAGAAAGAAAACTAATGTAATTATTTCTAATAATTGATATTCATGGATTTTTCCTTAATTTAGATAAACGGTATTAAGTTTAGAGAGATTCAACTAGAAATCTTCTTCAGTCAAACGTGTCATGATGAGGCCTAATGTAAAAACGGCCTTTGGAAAGCGAGTTATTCTTTTTAATGTAACTTAATGACAAATAACTTCCTAAGTAATGGATTTCACCGGACAGATCAATATTATGTCTATCCTTTAAAAACTCAAACAAAGCAACTTATACAACACATGGTTTGAAAGCTATAAAAGTTCACAAAAATAAATAAAATTTTAAAAGCTTTGAATAGTATTTCAATATTTCACGGACTACAAACTTTCAATAATTCATGAGAGAAATAAATATTTAATGTCACATAAATAAAAAAGTATTACGAATAAATGTATCAAGTAAACACGTCATTGTAAACAGGCTAATTGCAATTTGAATTATAAACAAAATAAAATAAATTGGAAATTTAAATGAAAATTCAAATTGAACTGAATATTCCCAAAAGGTCTGCGAAGTACAAAACTTGTAACAGAAATAATTATTCACCTGCATCATTGACCCCAATCTACAGTTGGTTTCAAGTCTTCACAATAGCTTTGCTGACTCATGATGAAAGTTGTTTTTTTCGAAACGTTGCAATTTTTGTATATGTACTAAATGTTATCGCTGAAGAAATGTCGTGTTTTAAATATTCATATTTCGAAGAAGATTTTGTATTACTCTTACAGCTTAGAAGTTTAGAAGACATGTCTGAATACTTTAGAAGCTTATACGCCGTTCTTAAGTATGCATACCTATTTTTTGGTCGATTTTCATTATTGGCTGTTACGTTTTATATATAAAAATACAAAATAAGGACATATATGAGTTGATTTCTATTAGATTTAGTACAGGCCATATCTTACACTTAGGTATATGACTGCATTTGTCAGACGATAGGACGGAGATTTACATAGGTGCAAACTTTGAGACAACAAAAGTTTTAGGTAGCTATACCTTAATGAACAAACGTAGACCACTGAAAATTCAAATCGTGATAACTTCTAATATTCGATTCGATACGATTCAATACAACTAAAAAACAACCGAACCATGCGTATCTACATGATAAGCAGCAAACATGGTGCAAATTCGACTAATTACTTGTTGTCGATGTGTTGATTTGTTTCACAGATAATGCAAAACAGTGGAAATGTTTATGCAATATTTGGCTTTCGTTCACGACTGACAGGAAGGACAACTGTTTCTCCAACCTGCGACAGAAATTTTTCTTGCATTGAAGGCCAACTCACCTGTGATGATAGCTATAGATGTGACACTAATGCAGATTGTGAGGAAAGAAACGGTCAAAGACAATGTTACTGTCGTGAAGGATATGTTGGAGACGGTGTACACTGCCCATGGTCCATTCCTAAAGACTGTAAGCAACTGTATGACAATGGCGAGAGAACCAACGGAATCTATCAAATAAAACCTACCAATTGGTCTGGGTCTCCATTTGATGTTTACTGTAATATGTCTGATGGCGGAGGTTGGGCTGTAAGTATTGTCATGTATTGTTCAATGTTTTGTCATATTCTATTACTGGTCATTTTGACATTTCCTTTTTGTCTGAGTATTTCTTTTTTTTTCGGAACTTAGATATGTACGTAAACTAGTTTTAATTATAAAGTGCATTTTATTTGAAGGTTTTTCACTGAACGTCAGATAGATGACTCTCAAGATTTCTATCTTTTTGGGATGATTACAAAAACGGCTTTGGTGAGTATCGATCTTGGTGAGTATTTGTGGATGGGAAATGACAAGCTACACAGTTTAACGAACTAAGAAAGATATGAACTTCGAATTGATATAGTAGATTACATTGGAGATCCATACATATTACGCTACCTACGATTATTTCCGTATCAGGGGTGAAGACGACAAATACAGGTTGAATCTAGGAAGCTATGCAGAGGGTATAATGCAGGTATGTATAAGGTGTCTAAAATATAGTCTACATAAACCATGCACGCCATAACTTATTTCATTATACTGTAATATCATAACATGACACCGATACACTTTCATTACCATAAACTTATTTTCATATAAAACTGAACATTTCTATGCCTTGTATTGAGAAAATGTTGTTGCTTTGTCCAGAAGAGGAACAATTGTCACAGTGATTTTATTATGTGCAATAATTCAATTTAAAGTCACAGTAACAATCGAAAAAGTTATGCACTTATTTGTACAAAGTTCAGCCAGCTGTAGACATTAACGTAACTATAACTTGTACTTTCAAATGACTCATCACTTTGTCATGACATAATCCATTAAAACTTTGAGAGTATTAATTACATTAACAAAGACATAAAGAAATTGACTTTGAGAACTACGAAATAAACTAAACGGATGATTTCATGTGAGGTTTGCTTGAAGGACAACATATTACCAATCCCTCTAAAAAAATTATGAATTAAGGAAAGTGAATGTAAAACAAGGAAAACAGACGAGTTCTAATGAAAGCAATTTAAGGTGAATTTATCTTTCAGAAATTCAAAGTTTCATCAAAGAAATTCCAAGTTTTGTTGGACAACACTAACAAAATACTGTGATATATCAAAGCGTTACTTTCAGTGAAATGAGAAATCATTATGGTCAATGAAAGGACACATATTGGAACTTCATCACTGAAAGTATTCAAATGTTGGTCAAATTGTTACGTTAGTTAATATCTGCATGGTCACAATAAATTTTCCTTTTATTGGAATTGATTATTATTGATCATCACAAATAACATCTCATTACATATGTACCTAGTTCATCACCAGGAATTCTTGTTCATGTTATACATCAAAGCACGAATCTCGAACTGCATTACTTAAAGAAAAAGTTGGTAATAATTATGCCAAAATATAATTTGCGGGTTAGCAATTTATCAGCAAAGATATGTTTTTCTTATGGCATGTACTATTCTGTGTGAACCATATCAACTTACCAAATTATTTCATCGTTCTTGAGGTTATTCTTTGACGAACCAAAATAACCAGCAATTCCAAACAAGGGACAATGACAAAGGACATGGTTGATAACTATGATTTGATACCCGATGAATATCAAACTGCGCCCACCATTGTGATGGTGCCTGGTGGCACAGTGTTTCCTCTTATTGATGTTACGACTACTACTATTACCAGTGTTTGTTCTTATTATTACTGTTATGACCACTCCTATTATCGTGATTATCATCTCCACAGTCCCAACCGCAGATACGATTTTCATTGGTGTCATCTTCCTGGATGCGAGTGTGATATGCAGTACACAGCAATGAAAGTTCGTGCACCATAGGAAGGGTCTTGAAAGAAGTCGTAAAACCACTACCAGTAAGACAACCAATATTATTGTAATTGTCATGACAAAAGAACTTTGAATCACACTGAGAACCGAGGCCTTACTCGAAATGCACAATATTGAAAATCGTAATAAAAAATGATCGCATCTTCAGTAAAATGTCTTCTGAAACATTTTACATCAATAATGTTAACTTGTGTTATATCACGTGATAAAGCAAGTCACCTGACAAACTTTCCTTGCTTAGGATGAAACATATTGCAAGTCTTATTTCGTCATGTTGTTTCCTCTTTTGGTAGATGCCAGAGTTGTCTTTGTGAAATCTTGCTTTCTGATTTTTAAATATTTATAGAGCAAAAATGTAAACGATATTTTAGGCCCGTATGCAGCCTTTTCAGTAGGAGAGAGGTTCCGATTTCACCACATGTAGAACATTTTACCCGACAATTATGACCAACATTAAAATTCATTATATATGTTGCTGACGTGGGCTTACTGTAATTGGCTGAGCGAAACTCCAGGTCTTGCTGTATAGGCTGAGCCCCCTCCCGCCTCCAGGATACCGGACTGTATTTTAGAGAGTAAACTTTATGCTGTCGGATCATAATAAAAATGCAGATCCATCTTTAGTCTGTTAAATGAGCATAGCTTTTTAGAGTATACTTCTATATCAAATAATAAGTAAAGGTCCCTTTTTGTGTAACAGTTACCTTGTGAAGAGAAAAGTCGTTCATGTTTTAGCACTACTGCGCTATACATTACGATAGAATTAATCGACGTTTTTAACAACAGTTATTTTTACTTAAACTGGTGCTGTGGTCGAGTGGATAAAGATGGTGGAATTTGAAGAAGTCAAGCTGAGTAACCAATAGTCTTGGGTCAGAGTAACATGGATTTTTTTCTTCCAAGAGAAATCTAAGATTTTTCCATCTGAATTGTCTTTGTGAAAAAAATGCTAAATTTGATTCAAAATTGTTCATATGGTAGTCACCCGACTTGAAGTTGTTATATTTTGGCCACAGGGTTCATCCTTACTTGTGGTCGCTTAGCGTAATAAAATAAATGCAATTCAAGCCTGAATTATCTCTTTTAATACATTTTTTTTACGAAATAACCAGCATTTCATCAAAGCAGGATAAAAACACTAACTGTTGACTCATACGCAAGAGAAGGTAACAAAGGTCTAACTAGACAGCGATGAGTACAGAGTACACTGGGATACAGGGAAGAAATTCTAAACAAAGTATAATTGTTAAAATTATTTCATTGTTAGGCATAATTAAGATGTTTACACAGGAGACAAAGAGAGGGCTAGATACAAAGTATTGATGGGAAGAGAAAGAGGGGGGGGGGGGGATCTCCAGAGTCTACCACCAAATGATGTAACAGCTAGGGCATCAAATACACACGACGACATTAAATGAAATTCTTCACTAAAAATGACATCGGGCATCATTATATAAGAATCTCAAGGGTCTTACACTATGCTGTTGAAAATTAGAATTTGTTTCAAACAGCAGGTTATGTATCCAATAAAATATGAGAAATTAAAGCAGAACAAATCAAGGTCCGTCTTTAAGGTCACAAAAATTCTACCTTCTGTCACAAAAGAATGCTGTCTTTTTCTTATCTTATGGACAATAACAAAATACGGGAAATATACCTAATTGCCTTGACTTTGAATTTTCAACTTTCTCAAGGCCTTCCTGCTGACTTAGACATTTCAGTTTTCACACATCTTGATGAGAGGAGAAATGTACAAAATAGCTGGTTTCATACTTAATCTCATTTTAAATAACCATCAAGATAAGTTATACACTGTTTTTACCACAGTCTAATTAAAATACTGTTAAAGAGCAATTATTGAAGGGAAAGGTGATTCTCACATAAAAATATTTACGAAATATTCCTTGTAACAAATATTGTTCATGTACATTATGAAAAAAGACAAACTCAAATTATCCCACATTTTCTGTGCAACAATATCTTTGCTTCTACAGTGGATTGAAACATTGCGAGGGTGCTAGACATATAAAACTGCATTTGCCTGATAAACAGGCACAATAACAGCTCTTACTGATTTATTAGCAGAATGTGAAGTTAGTGATACATTTTAATAATTGTCATAAGTATTTCATAAATTTAGTGATTGAACACATTCTATTACAACAGCGCAAGCGTCATGTTGTTTTCCTGTACAGTACTTGTAAGTTGCTTTATCTAAATTTAAATTTCGATTTCGTTCATTCAACTTAGTAAAGTGCTAAGCATTAGTTTCACAAAAAAAAAAAAAAACACATTTCAGAGTGTGCTCCCAAAAATCTAGTTCACCTAAACTTTCACTGTTTGTTCAACTGTTTTTCCTGAAACAGTATGAGTATCCAAACCAAAAGCAAAATCGAATACTCTTTTGCCTGTAATTTGGGTTATTTCTTCAATTACGGGTAAAAAGGTGAGATCGTTTTTCTTAGTTATGTTATTGTACACATTTTATGCACTTGTGCAATTGGTGTTACTGTCATTAAATTAAAAAAAATATTTGGGATTTTTCAGCATGTTTTGCTTAAACTGTTGTTTATAAGTTTCACCTTAATATGGACGTTCAATGTACAGGTGAATGTGACTTACATTTATCCTTAAGATTTACTTGAGACACCCTACAAGTTCAAGTTCATTTTAAGTACAAGTTCACTTTAAGAGGGTAATTACAGTGTTCCCAAACACTGTAATTACAAATAATTTCTGTAATTAAAACAAGCAAACAAACAGTGATAACAGTTAATGACTAATAAACTGAAATAAATGTTCATAATGCAACATTAACCTTAAGAAAATATAATAATGTGGACAGCTGTCAATTCAATTGATATTTAAAGATACGGTATCACGATAAGAGATATGCTTTAAGGAAAATTAAACATCATTTTTATGACTTGCACAACTTCAGTTTTTCAAACTTGGTAGTAAAATTGGATTTAAGGCGTACATAATTTGTGTAAATTTTTTCATCAGTTGAGGTCGGCTTTTCGTGGTTTTCCGGAAATCTGTAAGGTGGATAACAACCAACTACCTGTTCGATGTCGCCATTCGCGAAGCAGAGAACAGCATGCAGTACTAACCTACATCGCCTACACGACGCACGTGTACCACCTATGTGTTACAACTAGTAACGTTAGTAATAAACTCAACTCATATGCCAGATTGGGTACATTATAGCCTACTTCATTCGTATACACAGTATTTTTCGGGGGGACCACCAAAGTGTGGTGTTGTTTATGATTGTAGTAAAATGAACATGGCGGGTAGTATTCTCGAATTCCCAAGGAGAAAACATAACTCTTAAATAAGTGGAAAAGTTCATGGTGTGTTTGCGGCCATTTTCGAAACTGTCATCTGCTCAGTTCGAACACCATTCGAAAGGTGACACGAAGTTCCATAGTTAGCAGAACTTCTCAGATTTAGGGGGAGGTAGTCATCAAAAACAGCTATGAATTTATTTGACAGTCGAAAGTTAAATTACGCCAAAACTGTGTATTGTTGAAACACACTTTTGCCGAGATACATTTGTGTGAATACATGTACAATAAACCTAGCCGTAACCTAACGTTATATACTGTCCGGCCAAGTAAGACGTGAAAAGCAGATCCGAAAGATGACAACTCACCATGACAACTTTCTTTTTTTACTAAATCACCTACACCAGGCTGGAGGATTATGAAGGTCTAAATTATGTAGATAGTTACTAATAACTTAAGGCTGGAATGTGAGTTGAAAATTTGTCATATGTTGAAAGTCAACTAAGTTATAGCCACTGCCAAAGAAAGAAATATTTTTGCATACATGAACATTCATATCCATTCCCATTGGTCTTTTTCTTTCAAGTAACAGTGATTGACGGCTACAGGCTTTCTTGGAGAGTCTTAATTTTGAAGGGCTAACAAAAATATCGAGATAAATTTCGTATTCAAATACCTTGGAGACGAATGGATACTTCTCTCTCGGATTCTGTGACAGGTGATCTTTAGGTTTACTTTCTCTTCCCTGAAACACTGACGAAGAACAAATTTAGGTGACCAGACGATTGTCGATACAACTGATATTCCAGCTTTAAGATTCTAAAGTCGATAAACGTAGCACAGAACAGCGGCAACGACGTGAGTTTCTTACCGCGTTCCCCCCCCCCCCCTCCCTTGCAGGTACATGTACACCCGCTATTTCGTACATAGCCTACTGATAAGTCAACGTTGCACCCTGGCCGAAAGTCCTCCTCATGGACAGTATCACTTGCTCATTTGGTATCTTATTCACATTTTAGCATCGCACAAATCCCCCCCCCCCCCCCTCCTATGACTGTCATTAGTCCTTTTCAGACCTTTCTTTTGCTGCTGACTTGTCAAATTGTAACGTTAGACTGCGCGACAAATATTTTATGTGATAACAGTAACATGCATATGCATATGTATTGCACAGGAAACATATACAGGGAGTCAGTGTCTTCAACTTGAAAATCCACTTCTGACGTCACAAAGTACTTCGGAAATTTCAGCGACTCAGAATGCAAGTAAGGGACTGTTCGGAACAGTTCCACTATTTTCAGAAATTTTGACTTGCTTTCTTTAGCTTTGAACAATTTTGACTGAGGGGTGTATACGTTTGGGGTATAGAATATTCTTTTTTACAGCCCATAACTGGCGTTGCAAAGTGAATCATGTTAATACATTATCTTTAACATTCTTAATGGACTAGGAAAAAAAAAGACATAACGATTTGTTACATCACATAAAAGTCGCTTCCGTCCACTTTGTAGTATTGCACTGCTACAGGATGAATATCGGTATGAGTTACCGCTTAGTGCTGATTTAAAAATCCAAAAGTGTGTAGTAGGTTGATTTTATCGGGACGGGTGGGAGTTCACCTACGTACAAACTTTTCCATCATGATAAGGTTCATCTATAGCTACGACTGGCCATTATTGTAATGAACTACAATGGTGATATCTGGTGACTGATGACAGCTATGGACTAGACATTTCCATCGTCGTCTTCAACAGAGGCGTAGAGTTTTTACATAAGGAGCAAGAAAGACACCCTGATTTCGCAGGAGGATATTGCCAGTAAAATCATGGCGCCGACCAGAGGGCTCGTGATGGAGTAGAGGAGCTTCATTCATAATGATCACCTCCTTCAAAAATTATCACTAAATGTAACACTTATGTATAGCCTGTTGCCCGTGGCAAATAGATCTATTTCTTTTTCTCGGCATTCTGATTCATGACAAATCATTGCTCTTTTCATCAGGTGTACCCGGTCACCGAAAGAGTTATCAAATTGGAAACATAGAAAGTTACATGGGTGTGTGATTTAGCAACTTGCCAATGTTCTACACAAGGAAGTATAGGACTCAAATACACGGAGGTTTATAAAAACCATCGTTAATGTATCATTCAATTGTGTAATATTGAGACTGTTGAAAGACCTCGGCTTAATGATCTTTACCTCTACCGTACTTGTTGCATCATCTATATCTATCTGATACTCCCATATTCTAACGTCCATTGGGTGCTTACAGTCAGTTCTACACAAATATTCAAAGAGATTACAAAAATGTGGGTCCCAACCAACATTTCCCTGCTTACTCGATTTTATCTAGTTCTTGAAACAGCAAATTTCCTCCGATCTCCAGTTTGGGTGAGTTACATTTTCTGTTTTTATGTCACGTATTTTAGAAGCAATTACTGTACTTGAAATGTATTCTGCAATTCAAAGTGTTTTCGCACTTCTCAAGTTTTCTGCCTCTACTGCTAATTCTAGCAAGTGATCAAAGATCATAATTTATTAATTTGGGAAGACAACAGTTCGTGAGATAAAACAAAATAGTCTTAATAAAGTCGCAACATTTCGAGGCTGCTTAAAAGGTGTTTTCCTTTCAAAATATTGTGATGTCTCTGTCTATCAAAGTCGTGTGTTGTTCGCTTAACCTTGCACATTTTCACTTTCAAAATTAAAAAGAGGTAATGTCACTATGTTCAATGTTACACAATCCCTTACTTGGAAGAGAGATAAAATGTCAGTTTATAAAAAAGAAACCACCCAACGTCAAAACATCTGTTCCCCAGTGCATATGGATTTAATGAATATAACTGCGGTGTACGGTAATATTACAGAATTGCGTCTCCCGATGACACTCTATAAAGTCTAACAATAACAATTATAGTGCAAAATATTAGAACAATACAAAGTTGTAAAAAGGCTATTGAAGAAGTAACGTAACTGTTCATATAAAAAAGCAAGCATAACTGGACGTAATACTTTAAATGTAAATTTATAGAAGATATATATATGCCGGTGTAATGGGGTGTAACGTTGCATATCAACTGAGAATAATCTGTGTAAAGTCACATTACTTAAAGCTGAATGAGACATCACTTTTAAAGTAATATACTAATGGTGTACCTGTAAGATATTGGCAAAATCTAAACTTTCTAATTAAGCTGAGAAATCCATTATCATGAAAAAGAAAGGGAACCCTAATCTGGGATAAAACATGAGTGAAAAGCACCAATTTGATTGGAAATTAGTGCACAAATTTCATTACCTTAACGTTGCGTTATATTTTGAAGTTAGCGTTTAACCTCACGTGGTGCGTGACATTGCTAGTGTTGTTACACATAGAACCTTCAAACATTTGTCAGAAACTGAATAGCTTTGATAGGACTGCAGTGTTATATTACTGTTTTGAAGGAAGTATTGTCGTTTTCTAATTTAGTTTTCTATTATTCCCGATGTTAGCTATCCTTCGTTTGTCCATAATTTCATAAACTCCTGAAAAACTAGTTAATTTCCCATACTTTTGGTACAGTAGTTTAAATGGAGTTTTTTTCATATGTGTTTCTCTATGTTTGAAAAATTGTTGTTAAGCATACAACCCCTATACGGAGACTTAAGACTCCAAATTTTGTCATAGCTTTGTATATATAATCAATAGTAGGGTTTCTTACTGTTGTGATACTACATGACAATTTGTTACCATATTGTAAATAGTGTTAACTACTTGACCAAGATGTTCATCGTAGACATCTGTGATACAACTTCAAAGGCAGTCAAACTACGTGGTTTTTATCTCTCATGTTTTGGTCTAACAACAGATGTATTCAAGTCATCATCATATTTTCAAAGACGAGTCAATATTGTGCCAATAAGTCGTCCAATTGTGTTTCAGTATTAAAACTCAAGTAACTCAACTAACAATGTTACACTACATGGTATGAGAAAGAATAGTAACACTGTTATTAGAAGTAACCAAATAAAAGAGCTTAGAATAATCTTTGACTACTTAATTTCTCTCATTAAAAACAACACTGAAATGAAAAAAGTTATGTTGATATAATTTGAAAAAAAAAATATCACGATAGACGCATGGGGTGGTCATACCAACTCTTTTTTTTAACCATTTCGAATAAAAAGAAATGTGACTAGTATATTTTACAAAAAGTCGCGTTAATTGCATTTGACAACTTTTCTAAACTGACAATCACCATTCGTCTACCATTCAATAAATAAAACTTTTAAACATATCTTTCCCATAATAGTAAAGTCATCCAAACATTTCTATATTTATAAATCATAAATATATATGTAGAGCGTTATATGGACGTCATCGAGAACTCGAACTTTCTTATTTGAGTAATTTAATTTTCAATTCTTTATCAATCTTTTAATTTTAGTTGTGTTTAAGCAAAACTAGCATATGATCATACTGATATGATATACTATCCGCAGCAAACCTTGTCGCTTGTTTGAAAGTGTGAAGAGACTAGATTGGATTTAAAATGAGTACACAAGTATAAATGATCTATTGTAATAGTCCTTGAAAGAGGATGATACAACCCAGATAATGTTAAGTCTCTTACCTAAATCCCATAAAATAAATATACCATAGACTATAATGAATGGTGCATTTAGTAAAAAAAGTGAACTAAATGACAAGTCGCGGAAATGAACTTGTATATGAACGTATTCATAAGTCAATGAAATATGTATTGTGAGCAAAACATTAAATAATCTGTGTACAGTTTGTAAACACTGTGTTAATGGACGGTACAATACTAGCAGAAATTTAAAAAAACTGTGTTAGATTTTAGAAGTATAACGGTCTTAATAATAAAGACGTGATATCTTTCATGACCTGAATTTCATTTATACATTATTAAATTTGTTTAGTCTTTCCATATGCTATATCAATCATCTGTGTACAAATGGAGAAAGAAGTAAGTTAAGATGAAAAGAGCCCAGATATGAAACTTGTCCCAGTTTTGTATTAGGTTTCATTCACGTCCTATGACATTACACTTATACAGTTCATTAAATCTCTCAGTTGTTGTAATACTTTATTTCATGGACTTACATTACTCAGGGTAACCAACAGATGCTGGTAGCCGCCAACGAGAGACAAAGTTAGAGTATGCACAATATTCAGGAGTATATTAAAAAGTAGTATTTCTGTTTCATGCTCTCTTTCAATGTGTTTAACCTAATTTTAAACATTGCATTTGAAATGCGTAAGTCAAAGAAATTGGTTTACATTACTACTAAGCATATTTTGTATTAAACTACATCTGCTTAATTTCAAACTTTACAAATTGTCCGGAAATAGTTTTTTAATAGGACAATCTAAATATTCACGACTTCTATATTGACGAATACGTTTATTGCGTCTGCAATTAATTTATCAATACTTATGGTTTGTTATATCATTATTAAGATTATGGAATTATTTCCTCAGATTCGCTTCATAAACTTAACTCATTTCTCTTTTTCAGCCACCATGTTATTTCTTTTATCAACGTCCTCAATATCCAAGAGATTGCTATGATGCACTAAGGGGATGTCCATCAAATACCAACTCCAGTGGTGTGTACATCATTAAGCCGGACGGTTATCCTGAACCGTTTGAAGTATACTGTGACAACAGTCTAAATAACGGTGGATGGACGGTAAGTTCTATGGAAGTATTGTGTTGTAAGGATGTATAAGGACCCCCAAATTATCTTATACTATATATTGTGCGTACAACTAACCAAAAGAAAAACTCCTATTTTTATTCTGTGTTACAGCATCTTGATCTGAAGATCTCAGTCTGAAGATATAAGGAACTTCATGTCAACAAATTTCTTTCTCCAATCGCTGTAAGAAAACAAGGAAAATGTACTAGATAAACAGAAGGATAGGTTACATCAACAAGCAAAATGCAAAGAAACATAAAAATCAACTGAATTTATTTAACTCCTTGACCTGTTTGTCGGATTTTCCTCTTTGTTTTCTCAGATCATACAACGTAGATTTGAACGACAAATAAGCTTCAACCGTAGCTGGGAAGATCATCAACATGGATTTGGGTTTCTTTCCACTGAAATGTGGATTGGTAACGATAAGCTATCATTTATTACCAATCAGAATCGATATCAACTTCGCATTGACCTGAAGACAACAGACGATTTGTCATTTTACGTCACGTATGACGAATTTCGTATCAGCGACGTCTTCAGTAACTACCAGCTTGTCACCACGGGATTACAAGGAGGAAATATAGGTAAACCATTATTTTAACAGGTTTACATTTCCATTCGAAAAAACGTAATGGAACAAAAACGATTTGGTCATGCAAAGGTTTTGGAAACTGTAAGTGGAGAGTGCCCTTTTATTGATACCGTTTTGTTTTCATATGCTACCCCAAGATATTGTCTTGACAAAATTTCCATACTTTTAACGTTGATCGGAGATAGGCCTGTATTAAATTCGGGGAAAGTTCATTGATTAAAAGGTAAAAACAGATAGGTTATCATTGAAGATATTTAAACTGATTTCTCTTGTCATTATAACGGCAGAATTTTTTTTAAATGCCAAGGACTGATTGATATTTAGCTTTATTGGTTCGGTAGTTCCATAACATGGTGCTAAGATATGCGAATTGTTAAAATTGTATAATTTATGTTGCCAGGTAACTTTGACTGGTGTCCAACCAACAAAATCTACGATGAGTGCAAATGTGAAAGCTCCTGCGCTGATCCCGATCAATGTGTCAACTCCTGCTCAGAATCTCATTCATGCATCTGTCCTCGAGCCTTGGGATATTTGATGAATGGTGACGACTGTATTCGTAAGCAGAACTGTGGATGTTACAGCAGTAATACAGATGGTCATCAAGGAGTTTTATTAACAGTGAGTATCCCGTATTAGAATTCAATGTTTGAACTAGAGACACTTTTGAATTGATTTATTATGGATTGTATTATATTTCAGTATTACAGACCATCTATATTGAAGCAGAGTATAAAAATGAATTTGCCATGTTATATAATTAAAGGTCATTACGCATACTGAGGCAGCTAAAGTTTTCTCTGGATAGTTTAATTGAAAAGAAAGTGTTGTTCGTTCAATGGTTGACTAATAAGACTAATAAATTATAATGAATTTGAAATGTTGTTCAGATACGGCAGAACAAGATCCATCAAAGCAATGTAGGCTATAGTTAAACTTAGTAACATGATCAACAAAGCATCTTGATGCAAGACACAATAGTTAAGACACAACTATTATTGTGATTCGAAAAGTCGCTATATGCCCTGCACCACAGGTATATTAATAAAAGGTTGCAATACTGATGTGATGGTTTTCTTTGTTGATTAATGTGAAGGAAGGACAATCATACGTCTCCCCAACCTGCTACAGAAACTGTTCTTGCATTGATGGCCAACTCACGTGTGACGATAGCTATAGATGTGACACTAATGCAGATTGCGAAGAAAGAAACGGTCAAAGACAATGTTACTGTCGTGAAGGATATGTTGGAGACGGTGTACACTGTCCATGGTCCATTCCTAAAGACTGTAAGCAACTGTATGACAATGGCGAGAGAACCAACGGAATCTATCAAATAAAACCTACCAATTGGTCTGGGTCTCCGTTTGATGTTTACTGTAATATGTCTGATGGCGGAGGTTGGACTGTAAGTGATGTGAATGTTTGAAGTTTTGTCATATTCGATTTATAACTAATCCATCATTGTGTTCTTTCTTTTATTTTCCTTTAATCTAAGTATTTTTCACTCAAACGTTATGACGAATGTATATACTTAGCTCTTTTAACAATAATTTACATTATTTTCTGAAGGTTTTTCAACGTCGGGTAGATGATTCTTAAAATTTCTATTTGTTTTAGGATGATTACAAAAACGGCTTTGGGGATCTTGGTCAGAACTTTTGGATGGGAAATGACAAGCTGCACAGTTTAACCAGCCAAGGAAGTTATGAATTTCGAATCGATATTGTTGATTTCTCTGGAGATCCATACTACGCTAAGTACGATTCCTTCCACATAAGTGATGAAGCCAACAATTTTAGACTGAATCTTGGCAGTTACACAGAAGGAGATGCAGGTAGATTCATGGTATCGAAAATAATTTATAGGGACTGAACACTTTATACCCCATTTGATTACTTTGATGTCATTATCACTATGTACATGAAATTTATTTCGGACCGAAACTTGTCATTTCTGTGTTTTACATTAACAGATTCGTGTTGTTTCCCTCAATGAAGGAACCATGGTAAATGTGACATTACGATGCATCTTTCCTGATTTCATGCGTACATATTTGTGCAAAATTCAGGAAGCCTTAAGCTTTCATATGACTGACATCACACATGTATCTTCAAAATGATTCGTGGCCTTTTCGTGAGGTAGCTTAGTGGTTGTAACTTATTTATTATTTATTATGGTTTCAATTCACTGATTACCTTAAAGGAGAATATGAAAAGAACGTTGTCAACAAAGGAAACTTGAGGAAATAAATTGTGCCTTGCTAAGTTCTTTTTAATGACAACATATTGCCACCCCCATTTCCAAGAAAAGATAACCAATATTACTAAAAGCCAAAATTTGGTGCAAAAACCCTAAACGTTAACTTATTATTGAGATGCATATTAGTATCTTAGATATGTAGGACTGTGTTCATCGGTCAGCCCTAACCAAGACTATTTAAACTTAAAAAATTGATTTCATAAAGATAAAATACTTAAAACTGAAGTTAACATGTGGAAGACATAAATCTTTCTACTATTATTTTCATCATTAATCTTTACCTAAAAACAAAACTTTACTGACTTTGGGATTGCTTGTAATAAACCTATGTTTATTATTACAACATGTTATGACAACTATATAAAGCTTTTTAAAAAAAAAAAACATCAGTAACCTCTTCTATGTTGTTTCGGTGACAATACTCGTTTACATAAAAACCAATAGCCTCAAAATTTCAACTTAAAAACTTAAAGACAAAAGTGGTACGCGTTATGTTGTTCAAATATAATTTCGTCAGTAATATTTTACACACGATGGGTAAGTGCAAGTAACTATTCTGTATTTATCATATTAACTTACCAACTTGCTTATTTATCTTTCTTCTGGTGATTCTTTGACTTATCATAATAACCAACAGTTCACGACCCAGGACGACGACAATGACGATAATGATTACAGTTCTGCGTCCTCTGAGTTTAACAACTTTGCCCGTTATTATGACGGTGCATGGTGGTACGATGATTGCGCTTATTCTTCTCTGAACAGCCCCTACGGCAGTTATTATTTTTATTGGTATGATCTTCCTGGATATTATTATTATTATTATATTCAGTTCACAGAAATGAAAGTTCGTTTGGTGGAGTGAGCGTCTTTAAACAATAATGTTAAACAGGTCATATATAGCGGTACACTAATTCTCACTGTAACCAATAAAGACCTTCTAATCATATTAAGTTCCAAGAGTTACACGTGTACATCATTCCCAAACTCAACGTAAAATGATCGCATCTTAGATTTTATTCCGAAACACCTGAAATGATTAGAATTATGTTATGACGTCATAAATTAAGCCTCTGGACAAGGTTACTTCGATTAACATGAAACGGTTTGTGATTTGATTACGTCTTCTATTGTGTGTTTCACATTTTAGTTAAGCATTCAGTCTTCTGTGGGTCGTCTTGGTGCATTGACGTCTTCATGTTTATCATAATACTAATTGTGAGCAATGTGATGAAACAACAAGATATCAAATAATTAACAGTATGTGTTCATCTTCATGTCTCTGAAGTAAGGGTAGAATTAACATGTAACCTGTCTGCTTTGTCAAGATGAGTTTGGTACAAGTCTAACTTATTACCAAGATTCAAAGTTCGTCTCTACCTCATCCTCACTCTCTCCTCATTCGAATATTGGAAGACCTAACTTTTAGTTTATTTTGGGTCCGTTATACTGCAGGTATAATTAACGAAATTGATAAAACTAATACAGTGCGTTGGAAACCCTACGGACGTAGGAAGGTTGTTTTGGTGAAAACTCGGCTAATCGTCACTATTTTTGACCGCTGTCCTACGGAGGGACATAGGGGACGTTCCTGTCCTACCAACGTTTAATCCAGGATTTCAAATCAGTCAGTCCACAGATAGGCCTTCTGAACATGAGGAGAGTTCTAAGAGGATGGGGCACCCCTCCCCATTGCCTAAAAGGACTCACCCTTCTTAAAAATGTAATGTAAAATTGATTTGTTTTTGACACCTACATCCATGAGTCAAAACCGGGTTAAAAAGTATTGGAGGAGGTGAGTACCATCAGCTCTATCTAAGCGAATCGTCACCAACCTCTCAAGATGGCCAGAGACGACATTTCCCGGGTGCTCCAAGCTGCAAGTACCCAGCCTTCATCTCATGCCTGCAATTTCTCAATTATAGGCCTAATGAGATTAAAATCAATGTATGAAAAATGATAATACATATCGGATACGTTGAGATGATACAAGAATCATAATGAATCCTGTTTCATTTACTCTTGGAACAGTTGGCAAATAGAAGGAGGAGTGGGGTGCTGAACATACTTACAGACTCCACTTTTCCATTAGTTGATAATGATCCATTTTAAGAGGTCATGACATGTTGACTAAAATGCCATAGAAAAGTTTCTTTTTTCTAAATATTTGGACAAATTGATATCCAAAACTACCTTTGGTGTACTTGTGACATCATCCAACGTTATGCAATCAAAGTTGTAAATTTCACAGTTGGAAGCTCCATTTTTAAAAATCTTTGCTCCTGTATGACGTCTCATATGTCATGTTAGGTGTAAGATTCATGCAGGAGCTATCAGTTTACAATAATCGAAAAAGCTGTTACTAGCAAATATTTTCATGAATTTGTTTGAATGTTTCTTTTTTAGATGGGCCATTTAAGGTATTCGAGATTTGTTGGTACAAGGTCCTACGTGGGCCCTAAGGCTTACTTAATGAAATAGCGCAACATGATCATTCTCCTAAGGATTTTCTGCCCAATCTTATTGGTTTACCTTCAAGGTATTCATAAATTTTTCCCAAGGTCATAGGCCTGTCGGCTATTTTATTAAATTCTGCAACAAGTTGTTCTCCTACACATTCTCTTGTACAATGTTGATTGCAGTTGATTGCAGTTGACATCCTTTACGGTGTTCAGAAATACTGCGTCCAAAGCTCAAGATGGGCCTGAGGACCCATCTTTAGCCTTTGACCCAAAATTTATGTAAATGCCTAAGGTACCACTAACAGAGTATCATAATGACAAACCGTCGAGATATTGTACACATGTTTGACAATTTGTTGGAGGAAAAGTATTTTGCTGAATTACGTAAAATGGAACAAAGAGTCCACACTGAAGCATGGACCTAGACTTCTTTAATACAGATCACTAGCAAAGAATTATGATGAAAGTATTTTAAGATGACCGTCTATACGATGCAGTCCACTCTGTTTACAATTAATTAAATGAAAGAGGTCAGTAATTTGCATTATTTCACAAGATGGACCCTCGGGCCCATCTTGAGATTTTGGACCCAAACTGTCTGAACACCTCAAAGGTGCCACCTAAGTATCAATATGAGGAAGCATCAAAATATATGAACAGAGGCATCCCACCGGATATTTCATAAAATTAAACCCATAGGGGCCATATGAGACCTTGGACCAAATATTTATAAAGAAAATGAAGGTACTACTGACAACATATCTTAATGACAAACCATGAAGATTCTACTTGGAAATCTGTAGCAGGAGGAAAAGCATTTTGCAGAATTTCGCAAAATGGGGCCACATAAAACCTTGGACCAAGACTTCCTGGACACAACAAATGGCCAAGACTTCAAGAACAATTATGTGTTAGCCTGCCCATGTCCCCCCCCCCCCCCATCTGGTTACACCACAGTGAAACTCCTACACAAAGCACGGCACGTCTTAAGGTTTAAAGAGGGTTATTTTGATTAATATTTTAAATGCACAAACACGTATTTCCCATTTCTCTCCCAATTTTGGGCACAAAAGTTACACCGTAGTTTTGTAGCTGTGTGCATACCAAAGCACAGGCAAACGTTTTGCTGAATAAGTTACCTAGTCCCTTAGGGAAACGTATTACCTCTACACTGAGATTCGTCGTCACAGGGAGGTTTATATATATATATATATATATATATATATATATATATATATATATATATATATATATATATATATATATATATATATATAGTAATAAAAGCCACAATAGTCGAAAAATCTGAGAAACCAGATGGATTTTTTTTATATTAGTCTAGTTCATTTTAGGACATACGAAATATTGTACCACTTTATGCCAACCATCACTCGTCTCATGCTTTCCCCACCTACCACAATACTTTATTGCATCTGTAACTTGTGTAACTGTAACTTTATTCAGTCTCGATATGAATAGTTAAAAGAAAAAATACAATGAAATATGTAGTTAAAGAGACTGAGGAATTGCAAAAAGCTTTTAAAAGCTTCTCCGGGTAATCACCCATGAAAAAGAAAGAAACAAAGCTAAATCAATATACAATAAACAAAGGAAAAAGAGAACAAACAGCACAGAAAACAAAGAAAAAACAAAGGAAAAACAAAGAAAAGTGAGGAACAGGTGAAATTAACCCTGTTTACAAATTAAATGGGTTTTAAGCTTTTTTAAGTGTTCAAGCATTTGCTGTGTTACACGTAGTCAGTTAGGGAATCCCAAATATTTACACTTCGGTAACGCATCGTGATTTGGGAGGATTTTAGTCTACAAAAAGGAGTGCACGTTTTGTGTGACGAGCGAGTTTGGTAGGAATTAATATCCACATGAAAGTTAACATAAGGTTTGAAAATTGAAGGACAATTATTATGTAACCAATTATAGATGGAAATTGCAATACCATGACGGTTAAGATTATACAATGTTAACACGTTTAATATGTCATTTTGTGTCATCCTTTTGTCATTTTTTGTCATCTTTTTGTCATTTCTGCTTTTTGTCATATGTCATTTTTATGTCATATTTTGTCAATGTCATTTTTCCCATCAAACTGGCTATCATTTACAAAGCTATTGGTACAAGAAATAGCTTTATACTTCGCTATGCAATCATCGACGGTTGAAGTATACTCGCCAGAGAGTAAAAATTGTTGGAACTTTACTGCGACAATAATTTATCGGGAAAAAAATGATTGCAATAAATGCAAAGAATGCAAAGTAGTGCACCAGATTTTGTCTAAGGTTACCTGGTAGTTGAAAATTTCCAACAAAAAAAAAGCTGTTTTCGATAGAAAGGAAATGCTGTTGGAATTAACTTTTCTGGAAATGACAACAGCATATATATCAGTGATAAATCAATCCAAATTATTGACATTTTTCCATAAAATGAGTTTTTCGTTAATTGAAATACTGCAGACATCAGATTTTTCTTCAGGCTGTTTACATGCAGTTTAAGTACACCCTGGAAGTACCGGTGTGCCAATGTGTACAACAAAAAAGTACTTGTCAAGTGCTCAAAAGAAAAAACAAGAGGGCAATCCACGTAGTTGCATCTCATTCCTGTCATTGTCCATAATCATTCGCTTTTTTTTTTCATCTATGTGTTACAGTGGATCGATCGGAGAGTTTGATCGAACACCCTGCGCTTTACATGATACACAGTACACGCAGCTAGGCGCAGCATACTCAGCCATTTATACGTGTAAATAACGCGCAAGTGTTGTGTTAAAGAAGAATTGCAGTGAGTGTTGCAATATCAACCTACACTTAGTGTACATATATTTACAAACAATAACGACAGTAATGGTTTTATTTTCGTAATTACTTCTCTCTACATATAACGTCAAACTTTCCGCCGTTGTTGTACAGTACAGCGTATCGCCATTTTGGAAATGTATGACGTATCACATGCACCCACAATACTACGTGGTATGGGCAGGTTCATGTGTGATCTCCTACTTTCGCAACAACATGGCGACTTGAATGTGAATAAAAAGTATATTCATAAAAACTTTATTGTACTACCCAATGGTGCCTTCCTATTTGAGAACTTATACTTGAATAATCAGGTCTATTTGAAAGCTGTCCAACGGTTTTCCTTAAATGTGGCAGTCACGCATGCCCCTCAAAGTACATATTACTATGCAGATCGCTAAAGAAATCCTTTGATTTCCTGTATTTCTAAGATCGGCGGGCCACCACTCTGGGCGCTTTTTAATAGTTCTAAGAAACATGTCACAATCATTTACATTACTCAATTTCTTTTCCGCCAAAATGTACTTTAAACAGCTCAATTTCTTGGCTAGTGCATACACGACATGTGACACTAAAAACATAATGATTAGGGGTACCACCAAAAGCAAAGAAAATGACATTGTTATTAGATATAATCGTTCAGTCCAAACATGGTTGCTTGGGTTGAAATATTAAGCCACATTGTATGTAAATGCAGAATAAGTTATATTCCACCTTATACCAGCAGAACCTATTGTTTTATGTGTCCTATTGACCTATGTCGTCACCAATCGGGTGAGCACTACATGTCATAATCAGGTAACTAACGACCAATTTTGAACTTTACCAGGCTGCTGTCTAAAATGAAATAGCTACACACTTTTTAAAGCATTTTGACTATTAGAGGAGTTGTGGACGCAAACTTTTCTGAGTCAGAATTGACTTTTGCTCTCTGAACTTGACCTTTGACCTCAAAACACATACAAACTAATTTTTGGATAATATCTTTGATACTGGGCATATAGTTCAAAGTCCCATGTGAATAGTCATTTTGGATTGAAAAATAAAGCAAAAATAAGATTTTCACTAATTTGACCTTTGACCTTAAATGTTTTATGAAAGACATAACTTCAGACCATGGGTCACCTATTTACCAACTTTGACCCTCATTATCTTTGCGGTCTAAGAGGAGTTTCGGAAGCAAACATTTCGATTTTAATTTGACCTTTGACCCCTGTACTTAACCTTTGACCTCGAGGCGCATGCAAACATAATTTTTTAATTCAGTCTTGTATACTGGTCATATACTTGACAGAACCATGTAAAAATAACGATTTTGGAGTAAAAAATACAGCCAAAATAAGATTTTAAACTAATTTGACCTTTGACTTTTAACTTTTGATCTCTGACCTTACATTTTGATGGAAGACACAACTTCAGACCATGGGTCAACTATCTACCAACCTCCTCGGCTTTGCCGTCTAGGAGTTTCGGTCGCAAAATTTTGAAACTGATTTTTTTCTCACACGCGTACACATACACATATCTTCACACATTTTGACCACTACCCTAATAGGGGGGTTCCAGGTCACCTTAAGAAGTAGGCTACCCAGTATATCATAAATATGTCATGTATATCATGTATCTCATATGTCAACCGTGCATAATGTTACCATGGCAATTGTTGCTATGGCAACTGAGAACCATAATACATTCTAGCGTCCAAAACTAACTACCATAGCTCATCCCGTACATTACATGTCTAGGTATGAGATAAAAATAAAAGGAAAGGATGCGTAAGTCAATATGATTCTTCAGAAACATGATATGCAATACTATTTTTTTACTGATTTTACTTTTCACATGAACTGAGGAATTGCAGACATGATATCCATATTCCAAGGGTGGATACATTCATTTCGAGTTCACCAGGCAAGTGCCGTTTCCTGCCATCTGGATGTTTTGAAAAGCTAAAATTTTCTTGTACGCTCCACTCCAATTAGTAATAAACATAATTCAGACAATCTCTGCCCTTCATAAAAAAATATCTACGTCTCGCTGTTCCTGTAGATGTTTTCATCCACAAAATATTCGCCGAATCCTCAAAGAAAATCTTTCTATTTTTGTCTCACCTCAACCCATCTGATATGATTTACCATTTATCATGGACTTATTTTCTTTTTACGTGAATTGCGGAATTGCATACATGATATCCATACTTCAATGTTGGCAAATAAATACACAGTTGCGCCACCCCCCCCCCCCCCTTTGCTCATAAAGATGTGCCCGTATCTACGACCCTGTCTGCACTTATTAGGCCTACACTTAAATATCTGTTGCGGTGGCGGGGATTGTAGATGGAATTACCAGGCCCGAATGAATTCTGCCTTTCGGCACACATCAAATGATAACCGTGGACGATCTAGTCATGCGAGGAAATGCAAATTGCTGTCTTTCCTTTCTGAAGAAGAGCCAAATCATATGAAATCTCGTAGGCGAATGCTCTAACTATAAGAGATCTTTAATTGTTGAAAATCCCAAAAATGTTTGGGGGAAACGCGGTAGCACAAGGTTTTTCACGGGGCACATGTCTCCATGCCCACCCCTATCTCTTCGTTACGACACTGTTCTTTACCAAAACGCCTTTTCTCGTTTCTTTAAAATACAACAAGAGGGCAATCGACGGATTTGCATCTCTTCTTTATCGCTGTCCATTAGCATTCTCGCATCCCTATACGTGTAATACACGGGATGAGATATTGTAGTTGCTTTGGAACGTAGAATGTAATATGGCTCTCTCAGTTGCCTTAACAACAGTTGCAATGGTAAAATTATGCACGGATCGATATACGGTACATGTGGTTTAACCTGCTATGTTACTTAAAGGGAAATAGGGCGTTTGTTTTACAGGAAACATCCATACTTTTGAAACCAATGTTTGTGGACGCAGAATGATAGATTATTCAAAATAAGGAAGGACAGTGGCCTTCTTTTCAAGAAATAAGCTTCTCACCGATAGAAATTTAGTTATTTGTTGTTCAACACTAATTTGTTCACCCAAACTTTTCAAAATTCAAATGATGCATCTTCCGTTAGTCATCACATGCATAATGTTTTGAGGAGATGAAACTTTGGCAGATGTTTATTGATGAGACCGAATGGTTTAACAATGATTAAAGCTATTTCTTTTGTATGTCTTGTTGGTGTATTCTAAACGCCCTATTTCCGTTTAAGTTGAACTGGAACCCTCATTAGGGTAGGGGTCAAAATGTGTGTCTGCGTGTGTCTATGTGTGTGTCTCTGTGTGTGTTTGCATGTGCAAATTTCAATTGCAAAAGTTTGCATATTTTGCTTCTTAGAGCTTCGGTGACCTATGGTCTGAAGATGTGTCTCCCGTCAAAATTTTAGATTTTTTAGATCCATGATGATCCCCTACTTCAAAATTATCTCTGCAAGCAACACTTAGGTAAAGTCTGTTTGCACGTGAGGGACTGGCGTTTACTTTTTTCTCTTTTTTACGGATTCATGACAAATCATTATGTGTAAGGATATTTTTATGACAGGTTTATTCATACAACCCTTTATCGCAAGATTTTTATTATCGTATTGTAAACATGGAAAGCTACAAATGTGCGGGTGTGTAATTTAGCAAATTGCCAATGTTTTAAACCTCACAGTAAGACTTAAATGGACGTACGTTTATCAGAACTATCATTAATGTATCATTTAATTGTATAATATTAACACCTTTGTACAATAAAGACCGCATCTAATTATCTTTACCTTTTTACTTAATGCATCATCTACTCATATTCTGATCTTCCATTGTGTGCTTACGGTCAATTCCACACAGATATTCAAGAAGATTACTAAAATGTGGGTCCCAACCGAGATTTCCCTGTTTGTTCGATTGTGTCTAATTATTGAAACAGTATCTTCAATACATTCTATTTCTTAACTGCCAATTAACACTTACCTAGCGTGGTTTTCTCTGCTTTCATCAAGTAAAATTTGCACATATCTATATATTTTTCCCATAATATAAAAGTCATGAAATTGAACTTTCATGTCAATTAGGTTTAATTTTCAGGTTTTCGTAATTTTCAATGGATTTTATTTACTTATGAACACTTCACAATAGCTAAATTCGATCTCGCTTTAATGGAGAAAACTCACATATCTAGTACAAACAGGTCAAATAACACTGTTTCTAGAACTAACCAAAAAAAAAACAGAAATAATCTTTAATTAATTCATTTTCATCATTTCATTTTGAATATTACATACACTTACATAAGAATTAATGTTCGCATAATTCAATAGAGTGTCCATGCCAATAATTTCTTGACAAATTGTTTTCGGACACATTGTTTCAATTTAAAAAAAACAAAAGTATAAGGCTATTTTACCAACAAAAAAAAAAAAAACTCTCCTATTGAATTTCAGTTAATTGTATCTGCAATACATTTCATTTCTGAAGTGAAAATTACCATTCATCTACCATCGTCAATAATCTGTTTTATAAAGTAAAATGTACACATCTTTCTCATATTAAGAAAGTCTTCAAAAAATTGAACTTTACTTTTCATATGTATTTGTAATTTTTATGCATGTACTCTCACAATAACAAAAGTAATTCTCGGTATCAAGGAGTAAACACATATGTGTATCTGTTGCATAGAATGAAAGTCATCGAAAAACTGAGCTTTCTTGTTCACTTACTTTACTTTTCATATGTATTTGTAATTTTTATGCACTGAGTCTAAACACTAACAAAAGTAATTCTCGGTATCAAGGAGTAAACTCATATGTGTATCTGTTGCATAAAATGAAAGTCATCGAAAAACTGAGCTTTCTATTCTGATCTATTTGATATGACATAATATCAACAGCAAACTCTTTACAGTTTGTCTCTTGTTCGAACGTGTGAAGAGACTAGATCTTTGTTACAGTACTTGAAAGACGATACTATGATTAAAAGATTGAATTTCATTCTTCTATTAATTGTTCCATAGACTGTGTGATAATTGGTTCATTTAATAAAAAAGAACTGAATGACTATTCAGGAAATGAACTTAAATGCAAGGTCTACCATCTCCATAAGTCAGTGAAATTTAGTTATTGACAGGAAGATAAGATCCTGTAGTATACAGAAGATAGTTAACACTGCGTTAGTATACGGTAAACTTTAGTGGCAAAAATAAAAAAAAGGTCAGATTTCCGAAGTATGACGGTCCTAATGAGACCACGTCATATCTTTTATTACTCTCATTTACATTCATTATTGTGTTATGTGTTAGTCTTTACAGATGCTATATTAATCATCTGTCTGCTAATGGATAAGGAAGTAAGTTATGACCCACATTATAAAGACCAGATATTTAGCTTATAGCTTGTCCCAATTTTTCTTTAGGTGTAATTCTCTTCCTATGATATTGCACTTGATATATAGTTCATAAAATCTCTCAGTTGTTGTAATACTTGATTTCATGGACTAACCTTACTCAGGGTAACCAGCAGTAGCCATCGAGAAACAAAGTCAGAGTATCGACAGAATTCACAAATATTCGCAAAATGATGTTTCTTTTTTTTTTTCATCCTTCCTGCTTTAATTGGTTTACACTAATGTGAATGACTCTACTTGTTGCCTTTCTTCAACCAAGTTCGGAAAGATAGCTGACGTTATTATTCAGCATATCTTGCATTACCCTTCATTCTTCTTGAATTCAAATTTTACAAATTGTCTGGAAATGTTTTTTAAATAAAACCATCTAAATGTACACAACTTTTATGTTGGTGGGTACGTTTATTGTGTATGCAATCAATTTATCAATACTTATGGTCCGTTATAACATTATCAAAATTGATCATTAATCATCATTACTGTGATGTCGTAACATGTTCAAACATACTTGGAGAGAATCCTCAACTCCTATTGGCCCATTTCAGTCAGCTGACCGCGGGTTAATCGCAGATAACGTCATTTACATCTGGTTAACTATCAAAATTTAGTTTCATTAGAATTGTTAAACAGAGAACTATCATGTTTGATCACATTTTATGACAAATGTAGCTATTTTCAAAACATGAATTTGCGGTTTCGATGACAACATTTGTTAACATTATATTCATAGTGCAAACTAACTACAAAGTTGCTGGTCCTTATAATAAAGTCAAAATATTATTGGCAATGTCAGACAAGATATTGAAAAGTCATATACTATTCTGTATTTATCATATTAAGTTACCAACTTACTTCTTTTCTCTTTCTTCAGGT
The DNA here is from genome assembly GCA_021234535.1 of Stichopus chloronotus. Lineage (NCBI taxonomy): Eukaryota > Metazoa > Echinodermata > Holothuroidea > Aspidochirotida > Stichopodidae > Stichopus > Stichopus chloronotus. Next base: position 343,647 of record CM037849.1, read on the forward strand.
GATTCATTGACTAATAACCAGCAGTTTACGATCCAGGGTGACGACAGTGACAATTACCATTACGATTATTGCTATTCCTCTGAGACTAACGACACGTTGTTGTTGAGGTGCATGGTGGTACAAAGATTAGTATTATGATTATTCTTGTCTGAACAGTCCCTATGACGATTATTATTTCTAGTGGTATGATCTTCCTGGATATTATCATTATTACATTCACTACACAAAAATGAAAATCGGTGGAGTGAGGAATTTCAAACACAAATGTTAAAAAGGTCTTATATAGTAAGACAACTAATTCTCACTGTAACCAATAAAGAACTCTGAAACACATTAATTTCCAGATGTTCCAAATATACATCACACCCAGTCTCAACGTAAAATTACGGATTTAGATGTTTTCTGAAACATCTAAGATAATAAGAATTATGTTAACTGTCGTTATTAAGCCTCTGAACTAGCTTTCTTAGCTAAAGATGGAACTTTTTGATATTTGATTACGTCCTGTAAAGTGTGTTTCACATTTTAATAGCCTGCAAAAGTCATTTTTGTGTAGTCTTGGTGCATTAAGGTCAACAGAATACCACTGAAAACAATGTGATGAAACGACAAGGAACTGAAATAAATAATATTAAGTCTTCATCTCTTTCATTTCGATTTTTTTTAGGAAAGCGTAAAACATCATTGTTTTCAAGGTAGCCTTATTCTTAATGACAAGGTGGTAATAGTCTACACTCTTACTCTGTCTTGCAATATGTTAGCCATATTTGAGAGTCAAGGTGTACAAAAATGGTAAGCGAAGATAACTTTTTCGTGTTACTTTCTGAAGGTAAAAGTATACATTACAAAACAATTGCTCGCACATATTTATAAACAGGTTTCCTATATATTCTTTGACAGAAACATTTCATACAGCCAGCTTAACGAAATTACACTATACTGGTGAAAATCATATTCCCTCCAGGTCTCTGGTCATCAGACTAATGGAACGAACAAGTCAAGAATACGACAAATGAAGAACCGTTTGTTAAAGTAACTGAAAATTCTACCTTCACCCTCACAATTATTCATTAGTTTTTCTTATCCTATCGACAATTACAATTTGCGGGAATGAACGTTCTAAAACTGAAACCATATGAAGTTGATTGTATATTGGTATTTCCTTTTTTCTCACCCCTCTGAGACATTTTCCAATATTTAAGCACCGTCAGAAGCAATTTGGTGCAACAGTTTGCATCATTTGAAGTCATTTTTTCAACTTCAGAAAATGAAATTGCTTTGCAAAATATAGGGGAGAGAGGAGGGATTATGCACCGTGCTTCCCACCCTGAACTGACATCAGACAAATTGAAGGTTGTCAATATATTGGCGTAGTCGTGTAGTCAGGTGTTTCTCGAGGAGCAGGCATTGTATATGGGCAATACATGTAAGTATTATTTTGCAGAATTCGATTCTGGTATACTTAAAACATGTCGATGGTGATCGATGTGAAACTGGAAACGGATTCGCCTGAAAAACACATTTTAGGGGTCATCAGATCTTTTTGAAAAGGGTCGAATTGTAATGTGCATCATATATTAATGACAAAGTAAATACTGCTAGTAGACATATCATGCTGATATCGTTGCATGTTTTTAATTAATGAAAGAATCCATATTTTTGGGCAAAATCATTTCCAGAAATCATATCTGTGATCTTCCGATGCAGATTTGTTAATAAAAAAAGTACCCATAAATTTGTTGCACAGATGAAAGTAATGTTAAATCGACCAGAACAAGCGTACATCAACTGAAATCAAATACACTTCATAATATTAACATATCCTCGTATTACTCAGCTGAGTGAAACGTATACCACATCTTATCATATATCTTTTCTGCTTTAATTTGTCTTTAATTTCACTTTTACTTAATATCGTTCCTTCCCTATAGTATTATATCTTTTATAAGAACAAAAGAATATAATACTATACAAACCTGAAAGCCTAAAGGCATTCCGGTTTCTATGATTCAGTTATGAGTACTTTGAATCTGTCGTATTGCATAAAGTGAGGACACGTTGACCCTAATGATTTTGGACCTCTAACAAAATATATGCTTCTTGCACTCAATACGGTGCATCTGCAAATAAAATATGAGATCTGTCAAAGCTTTTTGTCTTGAGATATCTTGTTTGTAAGGTTTTTACCACTTAACCCCAGTTGACTATAATCATACAACAGTGGGCTTCTTTTGCTGAATATGGCACAGCTACACACCACATATCAGATGTGTCCATGCTTCCCCTCTTGAGATATCACGTTCACAACAATTTGACCCTCTTTGACCTCGAGTGACTTTTGACCTTCATCAAAGTCATGCAGCTTTGTGTAGCTTTGTGCAGTAATAACAATCTGCATTTGGTACTCAAAAGGGTACACCAAACAACAAATCTGTCCAAGCTTTACTTCTTAACTTCTTGAGATATCATGTTTACAAGAGTTTCACAATATGACCCTGTTGATCCTTAAATGACCTTCGAACTACACCAAAACCAATAGGCTTTTTGTCCTGAATAAAATGACCTACAAACCACAGATCAGATCTGTCCAAGCTTCCCTTCTTGAAATATCCTGTTGACCCCAGATTACCTTTGACCTCCACCCAAAACGTTAAGCTTTCTGTGATCAATGAAGAACACTTACGTACATTACAACACGTAAATTTACATATCAGACATGCCCAATCTTCCCTTCACCAAACATCGCATTCACAAGGTTTTTACAATTTGACTACTATTAACTCCAAATGACTTTTCACTTTTAGTATCAAAGTTTCCTTGACTCCTAAATTGAGGTATTGTGTTAACAGATTTCAGTGTTTGAAATCTGTTGATCTCAGATGATCGTCAACCTCCACCAAAAGAATTTGGGTTCTTCTGCGTGATATAACATATCTACATACTAAAGATTAAACATTTTGATGATCCCTATCTTGATACATTGTGATGACAAGATTCTTTTGATACAACACATCAATATACTAAATCCTTTTTAGTTTCCATGGTTAGTTTCCATGATTCGTATCTTGAGATATTGATGACAATATTAATAATATATCATTAATCATCATGTAATATAATAATATATCATTGTGATGACAAGATTTTCAGTTTCTTTACCTCTGGTGACCTCAAACAACATTTCACCTCCTCCAAAAACAATACGGTTTTTGTACTTGATATAACACATCCACTCACAAAATATCAAGTTTCCATGATTCCTATCTTGGGGTATTGTGATAACAACATTTTCAGTGTTTGACCTTTGGCGACCGCAGATGACCAAAAACACAAGGGTTCTTTCTCTCAATATGGATCATCTATGTGTCAAATTTGAAAATTGTCAGAGTTCGTTTGTCTTCTGGAGATATTGTGATAACAAGCGAAGTGTCACAAACACACACCCACAATCATGACTCATGGGTTTCTCTTTTCATCGAAACCATTAATGAATGTTCATGAGTGCAATATTATGGATAATTTCATGGGTGGAAAGACTGGACATTTGACAAGAGGATATGCCGCGACTTTACGTACATTATGCAATGTGCAATCTTTAATGTTGCATGGCATTGTTCAGTCGCAGCGCACGCTTTTGTACGTGCGGCAATATATTGACCGCTGCCTCATTGCTGTGATTAAAATTGACGAACAGTTCAACGTCATAATCGTGATGATAGTGCAGAATCACGAATTTTTTCACCATTCCTCCAATTAGATGTTGAAAAGTCAATAAGGGTTTATATGATATGTGTTACACAATCTACAGTTAACAATTGGGAAAATGGTTTAGCAAAGTAGTAATTGGAAATACAGGCTAAAATGTATACGTAGATTTCTAAATTTTTACTGCTTATCTTCACCTCTTAGTTTACCGACATAGGTTTCCAGTACTAATTCGCTTTGTGTTATTTTCATGGGTTTTCTTGTCTTACCATGTGTTAGGAAGACGTTTAAAATGAGATATGACAAGTCGCTCGTTTGATCCATCACGATCCCCTACTTCAAAATTATTCCTGCAAGCAACACTTTCAGGGATAATTCTGTTTATTGTCTGTTTGCAAGTGACAGGTTGATATGTAAGTTTCCTTTTTCTTTTGTCTTTCGGGTTCATATCCGGATCAATCCAAAAATCCATATCACAATCATGTATGTATGAGGATTGCTATTGCCATCAGGTGTAGTCATTCACCCTTCATCACAAGATTCGTCATTCATTTTATTGTTACCATAGAAAGCTACAAATGTCTGGCTGTGTAATTTAACAACTTGCCAATGTTTTACACAAGGAAGTAAGACTCAAATACACTGAAGTCTATAAGAACCATCATCAGTGTCTCGTTCAAATGTGTAAAATTGAAACTGTTGTAAAGTACATACCTCGATCTCATAATCTTTACCACTACCGTACTTATTGCATCATCCACATCTATCTGATCATCTCATATTCTAAACGTCCATTGGGTGCTTACGGTCAGTTCTACACAGATATTCAAGAAGATTACTTTTACCAAAATGTGGGTCCCAAACAAGCTATCCCTGTTTGTTCGATTGTTTCTAGTTATTGAAACAGCAAATTTCCACCGATCTTCCCACTGGGTGAGTTACATCTTCTGTTCTTATTTCTCGTATTTCAGAAGCAATGTTTTGAGATGTCTTGTAGATCATTTTCTGCATTTATTGATAATGCTACTAAGAGATCAAAAATAATTTATCAATTTGCGAAGAGAACAGTTCGTGATACAAAGTAAAGTTGTCATTTCAAAGTCGAAACTTTGTGAAAACTTAAAAGAAGATCTTGCTTAAAATGGTGTTTCTCTTCAACATATTCACAGCACATCATCTTGAAAATCCGAATATTGTGTTAAAAAAGGAATATCAATCTGCTCATTGCTTTGCATTTTCTTACTTGAAAAAAGAGATAAAATAGTATTAATAAAAATTACACATAGAATCAAAAATTCTGTTTTTCAGTGTCTATGATTTTAATTAACATAACTGTAGTGTACAGTAATATTATACTGCAAAATATTAGAATAATACCATGTTGTATATAAGCTATTGAAGAAGCACCGTCAATGTTCATACAAATAAAGCAGGCATCACAGAATTTGTGGAAGAAATAGATATGCCGGTGTAATCGGGTATAAAATGGCATATATCTGTGCGAAATCAAAATACTAAAAGCTGAATGAGACATCATTTTTAAAGGAAAATGCCTTATATTTTGAAGTTAACTTTAGTCTTACATAATGGATCAATAGCCTTATATGTAAAGTGCCCCAACGAGTGTTGTCATAAACAGGTACTGCCAACATTTGTCAGAATAACTTTATAAGGAGTGTCAGCATTTCATGATTGTTTTGAAAAAAATGTCTTACTTTTATTAGGTAATCTAATTATTCCTGGTGTTACATATACCTGCGTTTATCCTTAACTTCACAAAAGCCTTAAAAACCAATTATTCCCCAATACTTTCACTAAAACAGTTCAAGATCGAGTTCTTTTCATATATGTTTCCGCACGGTACCAAAATTATTATTAAAAAGACAGCTCCCACATGTAGATTTAAAACCCGCATCTTGTCATAGAGTTGTTAGTATAAACAATGGTAGGGGTTCTGAGTTGTGATGTTACATTTCAATTTGTTTCCATTATGTAAATAGTGCTTACTATATGATAAAGAAGTTCGTCATAGACATAATTTAGACGACTTCAGAGGCAATCAAACTATGAGGTTGCTTTTTTACTGTATAATAACAGATATGTTCAAGTCATAATCAAATTTTCAAAGACAAGTTTTTAATAATTTTAAAAAGAAACAATGTAATGAAAAATTAGAAGGTGATAACGGCATGTCAGAATTATGCAATTATGTTTCATCGACAATTCTCTAACGTTAGTATCAAATTGAGACATCCACTTTAAAAGAAATTATTTGCATGAACATTCATTTTTCGAATGATACTTAATGCCAACTAAAATTAGTTAATGTGTGCAAGAGAAAAGAATAGTAAGAACAATAGCTGAGTCAAAGTGATACATTTATCAGTGTGTCACTTAGAAGTTTTATTATGTGTAACTTTTAAAACTCTAGTTAACTCAAGTAACAATTTTACTCCACATCGTATGAGAAGGACAAATAAGACTCTTGTTAGACCTTACCAAACCAAAGAATAATGTTTGAGTAATTAATTTCTTTCATTCCAAGAAAAGTACTGAACTGAGATATTATGTTTAAATCATTTAAAAATGAAATATATATTGAAATAGACGCATGGAGTGGCCATTTCATCTGTTCTTTAATCCTTCCACACTTTGTGAAAATGTGAGAAAAGGAAATATGGTGCAAATTTTCAAAAAAAAAAAATTCGCGTCAATTGCATTTTATTTGAAGGCGTACTTTCCAGGTTATCACTTCAAACCCCTTGTCAATATCTTGTTCCTAACTCAAGATATTGTTGTTTGAAAAAAGACTGCTCGGTCAATAAAGGTGTCGAGGTACCTCAGATTTATCAAAATGCCATGTAACAGCGGCAAAATAATGTGAAAAGTCTTTGTTTTCCTTTGAAATTGAATCCATAAGATAACCTTGAAATTTGATACCAGGGAAAATGTAGATAGCGTGGATTGTAGATTTATCTTAAATGTTGAGAGAATTGGTCACATCGTTTTAGACTATTGTAACCTTTATTTTAATGACAGTCTTGATTATAAATGTATACAAAGGCTACGCAAGTAGTTGTGCCTGTTCGTCATCACAAATTCCCCATAACGCAATATAATATTTTGAAGTAGATATTTCTTCAAAAATTCATAACTACCGAACGGAACATGCTATTGAGATCTTGGTTTTATCAAAAACGAGAGACAAAATATCCTAATTTTTATGAGATATAAATGTTCTTTAGTGGCAAGTCCCTTTAATTACATCTTTTTATACATTTTATTTGTAAGCTGAAAATTAACACTTGTCTAGTATATATGTACATATATTAGTAGTTAATTGTTAAGTATTATTATTAGTTTATTTATGCAGTTTATTGACTTCATTGTAACCTGTGCTTACACGGTATCTATGTTGGCGAGACAGACACTTCGTTTCGTCTCCGACCTAACAATCTCAAAAAGCCGTTCGTGTCAATGTTATCGTATATCCAACATCTAAACACTATAATCACATTCGTCACTCCATTAACAATCTTAAAGTAACTCTAGTACTAGTAGCTGGCAACTTTGCCTGCATAGAAGGCCGAAAGCGCACGGAATTAATGTGGATAATGAAGCTTCAAACACACAGCACTAGACTCAACAAAGACCTTGGTCTTCTTAAGATTTCATCAAACACTTTCATCCGGTTGTTTTTGTATGTCATTGTGCATTGTTTGTCTTATGTAGATACCAACAAATGATTAACATTACTCACTGTGCTGTTTGATTTTCGCTGAAGAATTTTCCACGGTGACCGAAAGTTCCGAATAAAGTCGTATATTTTGTACAATCAACCAGTTATGCTATTCTATATGTACAATGACATTTAATACTAGCAAAGTGGTTCTCAGTTTAATGGAGTCCTAATATCTGTTGCATAACATTAAAGTCTTCAAAAATTTGAGCTGTCTTATTTAAGTACTTTTAATTCAAAATTCTTTTTTAATTTTAGTCGTTATTAAACATATTTAAACTGCTTATTGAAATGCATGTAAAATATCTTAGAACTAGACATGCTCTATTTGTCAATAAAATCAACTTGCTTAAGACACAGGTTCCCTCTTATTTGGAAATACGAACTAGTTAAATTAGATTGTATACGGTACAAAGTCCACAAATATCTTTCTTACAGTATCTGAAAGAGGATGATATGATCCAAAGAATGTTAACCTCTTTCTTGCACTTTCTTAACCTCTTTCTTACATAACGTAAAAAATGTTCCATAGACCCTAGTGATTGGTACATTTGACTAAAAAAACAACTGAATGACTATTCAGGAGAGGAATTTGTTTTTCATCTCGTCAAGCTCTACCACCTCCATAAGTCACTGACGGATGTATTGTGACAGAAAGATTAAACATTATAGTTTATAAACGTTGTGCTAATGCACTACACTTATAGCAGAAGTAAAAAAGACAACAGTCCTAAAACGAGAACGTCATATCTTTGGTTACTCTTATTTTCCTTATATATTTTTATATTTGTTAGTCGCTGCAGATGTTCGTCTTCAAAAGGATAAGGAAATTAGTTACGATGCGAATGATAAAAAACCCAGATATAAAGCTTGTCCGAATTCTGCTTTAGGTTTAACTCACTTTCTATGATATTGCCTTTGATATACAGTTCATAAAATCTGTCGGTTGTTGTAATATCTGTTTTCATGGACTTACCTTACTCAGGGTAACCAACAGATGCTGGTAGCCGCCATCGAGAGACAAAATCAAAGTATGTACAGTATTTACATGTATTAACAAAATTATATTTCTCTCCCACTTTTTGTTAGTTTGTTGAAACTGATTCTAATCATTGCATTTGTTGATTTTCTTACATTTTGTTACGCTTTTCTTGTATTTAGACTTTACACATTGTAAGGGAATCATTTTCAATACGACAATCTAAGTATGTGCAACTTATGTGTTCAAGACTATGTTGATCGGTTGATTGAGTACGCAACCAATTTATTTATACATATGGTCCGTTACAACATTATTAGGATTATGGCATTAGTTTCTCATTAGTTCTCTTCATATGCAAGTTTTTATTTTATTATTTCAGCACCATATTATTTCTTTTATCAACATCCTCAATATCCAAGAGATTGCTATGAAGCACTAAGGGGATGTCCATCAAATACCAACTCCAGTGGTGTGTACGTGATTAAGCCGGACGGTTATCCTGAACCGTTTGAAGTATACTGTGATAACAGTCTAGATAACGGTGGATGGACGGTAAGTTTTCGTGAGTGTATGGTGTTTCTAGTGCATACCACTGGCCAAACCAACCTTTCATGATTTTTTGTTCTACGTTTAGGTGTTGTTGTAGGGGATATGGAGATATTAGGAACTTAATGTAATCAAATGTCCTCACTTTTTCCTAAACAAGGAAACAATATGCTACATTAAAATATGTTAAAGAGGCTCATTGAGTTGTTTTGTGAAATTCACTCAATTTTTCTAAACAGGTCAAGTTTCCTTCACATACTTATGACAAACAGTCAAACTAAAAGGATCCCAAAGTTTTACATACGTTGGAACATTAATGAGTGAGTAACCAATGATTAAATTTGGTTTTTGAAACTTTGTGACCAGACATTTTCACATTAGTACATTCACATGCACACAATCAGAGCAAGTAACGGTCAAAAATTCGAAAAAAATTGACAGTTTTCATATAACTATTGGATGTGAAACTTGATTAATTATGCTAATTGTGAGTATTGTCGTGCGTTTGTATACTTCAAAATCACCGCAATCTTTACTGATATCAACTCAATGAGCCCCTTTAAGTTGTCTCAATAAACAAAATGCAAGGAACCGCTAAAATCAACTTTCAAGTTATTTGAGTTCTTGACATGTTTATTGGATTTTACTTCCTTTCTCAGGTTATACAACGTAACTTCGAAGGAAAAATAAGTTTCAACCGTAGCTGGGAAGATCATCAACATGGATTTGGTTTTCTTTCCACTGACATGTGGATTGGTAACGATAAACTATCATTTATTACCAATCAGAATCGATATCAACTTCGTATTGACCTTGTGACAACAGACGATTTGTCATTTTACGTCACGTATGACGAATTTCGTATCAGCGACGTCTTCAGTAACTACAAGCTTGTCACTACGGGATTGCAAGGAGGAAATATAGGTAAAACTGTCGTTATGATATGGCCAATGTGAACCAAAAAATAGTTGAGCAATAACGATTTCGCAATGCAAAGGTGTTGGAGGCTGTAAATACAACGTGACCTGTCAATAATACTGCCTTTGCTGTCTTGTACTATCCCAATATTTACTCTTGACAAAGTTATATTTTCAGTGACGAAAGGAAATATAAAAAAATATCGGGAAACTCCTTTGATTATATAGGCAAATACAAATAAATTATAATGAAAACTGAAAAATCTCAATTAAGGATTTCACTGCAAAAAGCTAAATGCTACGGACTCATTTTTTTTTTCATGTTTATTGGTTCGGCAGTTCCATAACATGGTGCTAAAATATGCGAATTATTAAAATTCTATAATTTGTGTTCCCAGATAACTTTGACTGGTGTCCAACCAACAAAATCTACGATGAGTGCAAATGTGAAAGCTCCTGCGCTGATCCCGATCAATGTGTCAACTCCTGCTCAGAATCTCATTCATGCATCTGTCCTCAAGCCTTGGGATATTTGATGAATGGTGACGACTGTATTCGTAAGGAGAACTGTGGATGTTACATCAGTATTACAGATGGTCATCAAGGAGTTTTATTAACAGTGAGTACATGAAACAGAAGTCAATTCAGTCCTTGAAGTAAGGAAAAACAATTGAAATGATTTCATTTGATGTGCGTTAGATTTAACAGCTTCATGTGTGCACCGGAAAGTTTATTTTCGAATTTTTCATCTTACACCACGGAGAGTAATTGCCTAGAATGAGACAGAAAAAATGAGCTAATTTAAGATTAATGAGAATTTTCATTTAGCCTCTTCAGAATTCAAATATTAAAAAAAAAACTTCCAATCCTGCACAGCCTAAGGACATACGACAGAAAATAAACAAAAATATATGTATCTCATTAACAAGCTGAAACTTCGTTACTCACATCTCCATTATTAAGGAGAAACAATTTAAAAAAAAAAATTCTTATATCTTCTCTTATGAATAAAATACTTTACAGGAAGGACAATCACACGTTTCCCCAACCTGCGACAGAAATTGTTCTTGCATTGACGGCCACCTCACCTGCGATGATAGCTATAGATGTGACACTAATGCAGATTGTGAAGAAAGAAACGGTCAAAGGCAATGTTACTGTCGTGAAGGATATGATGGAGACGGTCAACGATGTACAAAGCAGAGGACAGTCTCTACGCCTAAAGACTGTAAGCAACTGTATGACAATGGCGAGAGAACCAACGGAATCTATCAAATAAAACCTACCAATTGGTCTGGGTCTCCGTTTGATGTTTACTGCAATATGTCAGATGGCGGAGGTTGGACTGTAAGTGATTTAAATGCTTAAAGTTTCGTCATAGTTAATTACTTGTTAATCGCATCATCCTTCGTTCCCTTTTCCAATGCAATTGTCACCTGCAAGTTATGACGAACGTATGCACTCCAGTTAGTAGCTTTAACATAATAATTCACATTTTATTTGAAGGTCTTTCAACGTCGGGTAGATGATTCTGAAGACTTCTACCTTTTTTGGGATGATTACAAAAACGGGTTTGGGGATCTTGGTAAGAACTTTTGGATGGGAAATGAAAAGATTCACAGTTTAACGAACCAAGGAAGATGTGAACTTCGAATCGATTTTGTAAACCAGAACGGTGATTCCTACTACGCTAAATACGATTCATTTCGTATCACTGATGAAGCCGACAAGTACAGACTGAATCTTGGAAGTTACACAGCAGGAGATGCTGGTAGGTTCATGGTATCGAAAATAATTGATAGAGGCTACAAGCACTATAACTTATTTAATTACTGTGATGTAATATAATAATACTGTCCACGAAATTTATTTTCCAACAGAACATAACATTTCTGTGTTTTACATTAAAATATTTGTATTTTTCCATAACGGGAAGCGTATTTCAATTGATTTTATGATGCCTAATAAATGTTTTTGAAATACGTGCACTTATTTGTTCAAAATGCGAAAATTGTTAAACTTTCGTTTGACCTATATCATGCTTGTATATTCAAATGATTCTTAGCTTTGTTGTGACATAGCTTAGTGGGTGTCATTCCAAACTTCATTAAGGTTTTAAATTCAATAATTACATTAAAACATGTCATAACAATAACATTTCAGTTTCAAGAGTATTTGCCACTCTCATTGTAAACAAAAACAAAATGGAATCATAAATATCGGGACAAAATTTAATAAAATTTACAGCAATTATTAAACAGCTATTTGGAAGTGAAAGGACCAGGAGAAATAAAGTGAATACATTTTCCAATAAGGAAATAAAACAAATAAATTGTATCATGATAGGTTCAGTTTAAAGACAAATATATCCCCCACCGGAAAAAGAAATAAACAACATTATTGAAAGCAATATTTGGTGAATAAACATGGGAATTTGTCGTCATTAATATCTGGTTAAAAGCTAAAATTTCATTTTATTGGAATCATTTATAAGGAAACTCTAATGTTGATCACAAACAACATCTTATGAAAAATCAGTTCAAATGAATCATCTTTTTGCACTTTCGTTGAGCACACTAGTTTACATTCAAATCAGGAATCTCAAAAGGCAAACTTAGAGCCAAAGTTGGTAGAAATAAGAAACTCTTCCTTAATAAGATGTGAACATTTTATTTGGTCGTGATATATCGGATACAATGTTATTTAGTTGTGAGTCATTAAATATTCTGTATCATATCAACTTACCAATTTAATTATTTCATCTTTCTTCAGGTGATTCGTTGACTAATCATAATAACCAACAGTTCACGACCCAGGACGAGGACAATGACGATTACGATTATAGTTTGGCTTCCTCTGAGACTAACAACCTTGCACGTTATAAAGATGGTGCCTGGTGGTACGATGAAAATTATTGTGATCATTATTATTGTTATTACTATTCTTGTTATTATCATCATTGTTATTATTATTGTTGTTATTATTATTGCTATTATTCATCTCTGAACAGCCCTCACGGCGATTATAATTTCTATTGGGGTCGCCTTCCTCGATGTTATTATTATATTCAGTACACGGAAATGAAAGTTCGCTCGGTGGAATGAGGATTTTAAAGGACAAGCAACCGATAGTGAGACAGCAAATTTACCATAAACGGAATCATGTAATAACTTTAAGACACAATGAAAACCCTGGTATTTCTCAAAATATGTTTCACTCCAAAACCTAGCATAAAAATGATAGCCTTCGATAAAACATCTGAGATACTTTGTCTTAAGTGCTGTTAAATCAAGTGATAAATCATGTCTCTGAACATACTTTCTTACTTACTTTGAAACATTTTAAAACAGTTTAGCATTTTGGTAGACTGTTTCTTTGTAGTTCTGTATTTTACAAAATACAAGTTATTTATATCAATACCATTGTGTGTATATTACATTTTTGTGTGGCTTGATATTTTGAAGGCCTTTTTTGTCAATTAAGAAGAAACAATTTCTAATAAGCCTTTTGGCAAACTAAATTAACTCAAGGAATTGCAGGATGAAAGTGAAATAAACAAACCGTGCTCGCTATACATAGCATGAAACAAAACAAAAACGTTTAAACTGATTTTAACACAATTTTTAAAAGAAAGTGGTGGTTTATGTGTCGTTCAAGAGACAGAACTGTAGGTGAGAACGTTATGTATACTTGCAGTTGGTCTTAAAAAGAAGGTGTCATAGAAGTGCACGAAATAAGCAGAACAGAGACCTCAGGAAACGTTTCTCCATGTGTATTGACGGTCACCCAACAAAAGAGAGCTGGTTGATATGGTTCACAAATAAAATGGAAAGCAGACCCCAACAAGCTATCTTTGCAGATTGAACTTAACAATTCTTTACAATCTGGGACATAAACATCAGTGGTGTGTTCCAGGAACAGGATAAAACAGAGTAGAACCAACTTTCAAACGATTATCTTCAGTGAGCAAATTAGCAATCTTGCTTTCTCAGTTTCAGACTTATATACCATAGTTCGAGGCTCAATCCTCCCATGCCTCGAAATCAAGGCTCAACTGACAGAACCACCCGAGAACCATCCCACGTAACTCCAGATCCATCCCATAATTTGTGAATACTTATAAAGAGTCACCACTTAAAAGGAGCAACAAGATACACTGAACAAGCTTAAAGCCCTTCTTATTTGTTGAAATGTTTGGGATTTTGCTTTCAACTACTTTCTCATGAATTATAAGCGAAGTTAGAAGTTTTGGAGGGGACACTTACCATTGATTGATATAATTAATTGATGATTAATGTGTTGAAACTTATAAAACTTATTGAAAACATATTGTTTTCAGTCCTCAGGCTATTACGTACAAGCTTAGGTCAAAACAACTGCAGAAATGTATTCTTCTGCACATGTATTATGACTCAAGCATGTAACCAAAAGAAGAATACAGGCATAACAGTTTTAGTCGGAAAGCAAACCAACTGCTCCACAAGTCTAACCAGGAGGCTGCAAATACATAACAGGTCCCTGGTCTAACTAGACAGCAATGAGTACGAGCCAGTGCTGCAGTTGTATCCAGGGGTAGATTCCTACTGCGAATACAAGAATTAACCCCCCCCCCCCTCTGCGTATATGACTCAGCGAATTTGAATATCAAAAAGAACTGTTGTCCTATATGTTCCTCAAACAAAAACGTAACCAGTAGAATTATTTTTCTGAACAAAAGAAAAAAACTATAACTATAATGGTGGACTGAAACGAAGGAGAAAAAGAGAGATGTACACAGAGAACGTGGTGGATAGGGAGAGAAAGTGAGGTGGTGGAGGGGTAGAGTAAAAGATTCTCAGTACCGGCCACCGAATCCTCATTCTTGTTGTATAGTAGAAACAAAGAGAAACAAAGTCGTCACTAAAAGCATGACAAGTTACGTTAAAGTAAACTAATCAAATTTTTATTTAAACGGATAAATTTGTTGCTATACTCGATTCATATAAGCAATGTCAGATTTGACTTTTCTTCCTATGACAAAATTAAACACCGCTTGTTAATCACCATAAATTCTGCAGTAGAAGTGTTTCGTCACGGTTTTATTTTCCACTGGTCATGCATTCTGTAAATACATTCTGAAATTGAAAACCCAAATGGTCTTGACGGATGAATTATCAAGAATTGGATTGAATTTCATGCTTTCTCGTTAATATTGTTTTATTTAATCTTGCCCAATAT
Source organism: Stichopus chloronotus (assembly GCA_021234535.1). Classification (NCBI taxonomy): domain Eukaryota; kingdom Metazoa; phylum Echinodermata; class Holothuroidea; order Aspidochirotida; family Stichopodidae; genus Stichopus; species Stichopus chloronotus. Next base: position 358,753 of record CM037849.1, read on the forward strand.
TAATAAATCTTTAAGTCGAAGAATAAAAAAAGAAGCAAATGATCCTTAAAGCAAAACCAAAAATCCTCAGTATGTCAGTCCTACGACGTAGAGCTCAATGTTCTACTGACTGACAACTTTCGGAGAATAATATTAGGTAATAAAATTCTGTATTTTGTCTGTGTACTGTGTTCATCTTGTATAATCTTTAACGTGTTCTACCAATTACAGCTCCCTATAACATCAAAGTCAATCCATTGTACATTACATAAAGAAGGATGTGCACTTATTCGTATTTGCACTAAACAGCCCAATCAGCTACACATTTATCTTATTGAGTTCACTGAAGTACTTTCGTAAAATGTAATTGTTGAAAGGAAACATTCGATTCTTTTAACAGCAAAAAGAACTCTAGAACCAGATATGTAGTCAAACCATTAAACGTTAACTTACTACCCTAACCTTCATCGTTAAGACTAGCCAACCTACGTCTTTCACGTACCAGAGGCAAAACTGCGGTACGCTATCACTTTTTTTTTTTTACAATATTAACATGTTGAAATATTACACATCATGATGGAAAGCACACTTCTGACGTCAAGTCCACATAAGGCAAAGTCCACATAAGGCAAAGTTTGAAAGTTGTGATGTCGTTGTTAAGCAACGCACCATGTTATATATCGTTTCAAGGAATGTAGGTTACTCGTAAAAATTCTCATTACCATTAGGAATTGGAAAGTTGATCGTAGGTAAGGCCTACCATCGCTGCCAAAAGTAAATGAAACAAAACCCCGTTCCCCCGTTGCAATGTTCGTACATTGTTTTAGTCATAAGCAATCATTTCAAACCTAACCAAAATGAACCAACATTGATGGAGGGGGATGGTGAGGAAAATGTACCTTAAATGTCTGCTTGTTTCATTCATTTTGGCGGCGATTGTGGATTTATGTATGGGTATTATTACCGATATATGGGAGCGAAGTGATAAGTCTCGCCAGGTAATTTCTACAACAGTTATAAGACGAAGTACTCGAGTTTGGCACCAGAATTGACATCAGAAGAGTAGGGACTGAAGGCTAAAGGGAGATATGGCCACCCTTGATCATTTTTTTCAGAGGTGTACCTATTTCATACAATTAAGGGAGCCAGGGTTTGGCGGGGGGGGGGGGGCGTGTTGTTCTTTGGGAGCTCATCAATGCCTGTTTATCACAAACTTGTGTTCACACCAACATCATTTACAGGTTGCTTATTGTGGAACAATTTATTGGGTTTATTGGAGTGCATTTGCTCGTTGGTCGTGGATAGCTAAAGGTAACTTATAATACATCCGTATACACAACGTACACTTCATACGTTACTGTACTGCTTTCGGCTGGTATATTGTTTGCCAAGACTATGGTAGGGAGGAGGAGAATTACGGCAGAAATAAAGGCCTATGCAAGACTCTTGAGAACTGAAACAAACAGAACCTTTCGAGAAATTGTGCAATTATCCGGAATTTCAGCTGCCGGCGTGTGGCGCATTACTCGCACAGACATTCGCACCGCCCAGATTCCAAGCCTGACAAGGAAAAAGGCGGGACGTCCGAGAAAGCTAACTGCACGCCATCAGAGAACTTACTTCGAGCGCTTAAACGTTTGAGAAAGACTCGGGGAAATATTGCAGTGAAAGATGTCATGTTGGAGTGTGGTCTCACGGCGAGTGACGTATCCGTCCGAAGCGTACAGAGGTTTTTCAACCAGAAGGGATACAGATTTCTGCAAGAAGGAAGGGACTTTTAAAGCGCACGGATCTAAGGAAGCGCCTAATGTTCGCCAAAGACATAAAAAAGCAGTATCCACGAAACGTTTGGACGAAAGATATTATGTTTTATTTTGATGGAACGGGGTTTGTTCATAAGAGAAATCCTATGGAACAGGCATTGTCACCGAAAGGGCGAATTTGGAGAAAACCGAGTGAGGGGGTCGCATTGGGATGCACTGCCAAGGATGCCAAAGTCGGGACTGGAACCAAAGTTCTCCGTCTCTTTGTTGGAATCAGTTACGGAAAGGGTGTCGTGCTGTGTAAATCGTACAAGAAACTGGACGGGCCTAAGTTTGCCAAGTTCGTAAGGGGACACTTTCCACGGACTATTAAAGCATGCGGAACAAAACGACAAAAGCTATTTCTCCAAGACGGGGATCCATCACAGAATTCAGTTCACGCAAAAGCGGCGTTTGCAGATCTTGGATTGCGGGGTTTGAAGATTCCACCCCGCAGCCCGGATTTGAATCCTATTGAAAATGTCTTCCATATCGCCAGTAAGAAGTTGTGCAAAGATGCCTTGGAAAATAGAATTCAAGATGAAACATTCAGGAAGTTCAAGAAGCGTGTCATTCGTTCTTTAAAGGCTATACTAAAAGCGACAATTGACAAAATAATTTCTTCAATGGATAAACGTGTGGACCTGATCATTTCGAACGGAGGAAATCTACTTAAGTATTAAGTGCATATCATTATCCAACGCAGTAAGTAAAACCTGTTAATTGGTGGCGCTATCTTCATTAAGATAATTACACTGAACCTGACATTATGGTTTATCGCCTGAAGATGACAGTTTTACCGTCAAATTATTTCGTAACGGAGAGGAATATGATGAAAGTATGCTACATTCTAGGACCAAGGACAGACGTTTATACATTTGGCATGCGTTATTTCTGCTAATATGTAACCATGCTGTCCAAATTTGCAATGGTAAACACGGTAAACCATTTTAGAAGCTGAAAGTAAACAGTACACGCTACTTACCTTAACACTAAAGCCAGATGGTTTACCATTAACGCAAATCACGTGTTAATGATACGGTAAAGGTAAATATAAATTCTGCCATCTATTTAAGACAAGACTTCGTTTCTTAAGAACTTTTCTTGCCATTGACTTAATACATTTGTACCCATTTGGCCCCGGAAATTTTTTTCGCCCCCTGGAAAAATTTCGGACCACCTCCAAAACCTTGTCTGGCTACGGGCTTGGCAAGAATGTATTTTTTTTCTTGTAAGTAATTATATTCTTCTCAGCTTTTAAATAAATGTATTTCTTTCCTTTGCTAAATCAAATTTAATTTTATGTTCTTGTTAGTAAATGTATTTTTGCTCAGCTTGTAAAGAAATGTATTTTTATCATCTGGTAAATCAAACGTATTTTGGGGGTAACGAAAACTATTGTTCTGTTTCTTGTAAATAAATTTAGTTTCTGTTTCTTGTAAAAAAAAACAAAAAATAACTGACGTTTCTTTTACTTGTCCTCATTGGGTAAAATATTACTCTGTTTCTTGCCCTTGTTTGAGGTTTTCAATTATAAAAGACGAAAAGCAGTGACCACAAGGGGGAACGCACTCTTGCTCCGTTGCTGGGATCTGACTTCGAAAGGTGAATTCATTCCACCGTACCGACATCATTTCTGTTTCTCGTTCCTCAATAACACCACCCTTTATGAATAATAATGCGTGCTTGCTGGTAGCAAATATAGGTGTCATCCCATCTAAGGTCAGATCCTTGGAAAAGTGCGATTTGGTCGCCGGCAAGTGTACCAGCCCACCCTCCAACATTAACAATAGATCATGCCACGCAATGAGTTCCGACTTCCACCTAAAATCATTTAAAAATGACCTCGGCTTTTTCGACGCCTACCCAAGCAAATGTGCTGCTCGCATGGTTTGTAAAAGCCTGAAATATAACAGTTATGGACAACAGAATAAAAGTTTTGCCGCAGTTGGCTGGTCCAGTGATGAGGATATTTCGGTATTTTCCTCGGCCTTTCTCAAGCAGGTCCCACACGGCCTTAGCAAATTTACTTGGGGCAATACCATTTCGTCTCATGATATCATTTGCTAATGTGACCCATCGACCCCCGCAGCCATGTACGCATTCCTTGCGCTTGTGCTCCACAAGGATATCAATGAGAGATTGTGACTGCCTTCGGAGGGTCTCCTTTGCTGACGTCATTTCCCATGCTACCTGTCCAAATAGAAAATAAGAAATAGCTTTACGCTCGATAAAGCCAGCTCTGTGATGTTAGGACACAGTATAATAACCAAAAGTACCCTGTACATCCACATATCTAGAAGAAGAAAAATATAATTATAATTATATAATGATATTCCTGCATAATGAATAGGTATTTAGTTGCTTGTACAGCTGAGCTGCCAAGTTCGATATATTCCCTATTTGGTTGAGTTTGGCGATTCACTTTAGAGGAAAGACCAGCATGGCACGTGATTTCTTGATTTATTTATTTGTCAAGTCATTTATTGATGTGTGGGATTAAAAATTAAAATTAAAATTTAAAAAAAAATTAGAAAAAAAATTAAAATTAAAATGTTACCTCCAGAGTATCTGCTACGCATTTTGGGCCTCTGTTAAATATGAATTCCGCCAAGTCGGTTTTGCCAAGCAACCTTTGTTCATTTGCAAGGGCTAATAGTTCCACGCGTGTTTTAATGCCTTTCTCTATAATAATTTCCGCCACTTCGTAAGGGGTCAGTCTGGGCTTCTTTTTCTTTCTCTTTCCTTCACTGTTTGTACCAGCCATTTCATTTACCCGTCGACGATCTGTGGGGTTCATCAAATCAGTGTGACCATCCGATTGTACGTACTCCGTGTCTTCTTTTATGACATATTTCCAGGCTGTGTAGTAATTGGTGTGACTACTAGAAAAGTGACAAACCATCCCATATTTTGATGAGAGGTACGCCTTCACAGAGAGTCATCGGTGTATCGAGGCCAGTTTTACAGCCATATGGTAATGCAAGCCCCCTTCGGCGTGCTTCTCTAAGCAGCATACCCACTGCAAGACCTTTGCACCAATATGTGCAAAGTTATCCAGGAATTTGTTAGCAAAACTTTGTCTGGTGGGAGTTGCACCAATGTCCGCCTGACTGTAAGTTAAAAGGTACACCGAACGTACCTGACGTGCACCGAGTTCGTCTCCCTCTCCCTGTATCCCCATCGAATTGCTTGTAGTGTCTTCTCTATTTGTGCTCGAAGCCGCCATGATGACAAAATCAGATCGTGTATTGCTTTCCAAGTATGTTATCGTTCGAAAAGCACATTGTCTATCTCACATGCCAGGCTTTTCATTCCGAATTTCCCATCCCTTTACTGGAAATAGGTAGCAGTATTTTAGACAGCGCCCTCTTCTGGCCTTAGATGGCATTTTAAATACAGCAGCACGCACGCCAACCACATACCACCCCACCCCCTCTCCTCTTTTTGTTACGCACCCTGACCTAAAATGGTTTACCCTTAAATCCTTCGCAACGTCGGCTTGACTAACAGTGAGCATATCGGTCCTCTATATTTGTACAGTAATTCAGACAATCGCCGCCAAAAGTAAATGAAACAAAACCCCGTTCCCCCGTTGCAATGTTCGTACATTGTTTTAGTCACAAGCAATCATTTCAAACCTAACCAAAATGAACCAACATTGATGGAGGGGGATGGGAAGGAAAATGTACCTTAAATGTCTACTTGTTTAATTCATTTTGGCGGCGATTGTAGCTACGATTAAGCCTTCACGCAGTACAATCTATAGGCCTGCTGTACTAATGAAGGCTTGCATGCTACGCGTAACGCATGAGCCTACTTCCTTTCAGTTGTGCAATTGTGCACAAAGTGTTGAGACGTGACTCCGCCTCTTGGTGACGTTTTGATGAATATCCACATTATTCTATTTTTGTCGCGACGTCATTTTCAGGGGCTGTAAATGAGATCGCATAGCAAGTTGGCCGGCTGTTGAATTCCTATATGTATGCCATGTAGGCCCAATTATTACATATACTACTAAAGTACGGATTTGCATGATGAAGTATGATCATCTTTTGGACTAATAAAACACACACACACACACAATAGCCTGCTGCATTACATGCTCTATACAGCCAGCTGTTGTGCCAAGACCTCTGTACATATAGTATCTTCATTAGCAAGCGTTCAGGTCTCTGTGAGATACTATTGCAATCACATTAATCTCACATTGTTATTAAAAATTGGTTTCCTTAAGCCAATGAACATTAAATTATTTCTGTTGCATTGTGTGCTAATTGGGAAAACATTTTTTTTGTTCAGTCACCATCTCTAAAAACTGTCTGACTGAGCAATAAGGCTTATTATAAAATCTCACATGCATGGTAACTTCCTGTCAATGCACAAAGCTCGGAGTGCAAAGTGTGGTAAGGAATTGTTGACTGACACACCGTACAACTTCTTTATGCAAAGTCTGAAGTAGTTCTCCACAGGTCAAACGGGCTTGTTTACGAAATACTTTGGTTTTAATCGGTGTTGGGCTATCCCTTAATCACCACCATTTCTGAAACTGAAGCAACCGGGTGGAACTGGTTACGATGGAGTCTCTGCTTCGTCGGGCTTCAGACGTTGGTAATGACTTCTATGGCCTCCGTCATTCCCAAAACTTGGGAAAACGTTTATTGTATTTAACTGGTGTCCCTTGATGATCTGGTGTCACAGATACAATTTTCCATTTTCTAGTCTGAGGGCAATCCCCCCCCCCCCTCTTAATATCGAACAAACAAATTCACGGACGTCCGTGCAATTATAAATGTCAAATCTTGAAGAAAGAGTTTTTCTTTGCCACACAGAGCAAGGACACCACCTGTTCCTTTCGACCTCATTTCTTCAGTATGTAAAAGGTTACTCGAAAATTGAGTTTATCTTGCAGGGATTGGTGATAAACTCTGTTTCTGAATTATTAAACGTTAGGCTTGATATAGTCACCAATTCATGTAGTTACTAAAGTGTATGTCAGTGGCAGGCCTACGGTTTCATCCACAGATCTGTGGTTACATTCTTTACTCCACCTTATCTTGGTCTGTAACTAACAATAGTGTCGTATTTGATTTCGTGACGCTTACTACTAAGGTTACACAAAATTACAGTCCACCTGCCAAGAGACTACATTAACTTTACTTTTACATCCGCCGAACTTAACGTTAGCTCAAAGCACTGCAACTAAAGAAGAAAGGAAGAGAACCAAACGTTAACTACTGCTGTCATGGTCTATCTTATTCTACAAAATGGTTGCTCCTCCCAAACCGTGAGAGGAAATGGGTCAGAACAATAGAGAATGTTGTCAACAAGGGGGAAGCAGTATGTAAGTAATGGCAGTCTAGCCTATGTAAGTTAATAATAATTATAAGGCATTGTAAGAATACCAGTATCACTATTAAAGGAATGAAATTTTCAAAGACAATAAAGTACAAGATAAATCTTTTTTATCTTAAATAATGTGGTCACGCCAGGTAAGCTGATAATCCTATACATCAACATATTAAACAATTCAACAATTCTTTAATAAAAGTGACCATGTTGGATAAATATTTTAAAACAGTAACACTACCTTATGAAGGCCTTCAACTTGTAAGTAACCTAGATTATAGCTGAACTAGCCCATGCGGTAATTACTGGTAAATACAGAACTGATAGGTTGTCAAGGGAAGCATTGATCGGAACAACCACTGTATAGATCTGGGTCTCTAGCCTGTAGGCACGAATGTTGATCAAGCGAAAGTGTTTGGAGCGAACTCAAAATAATATATTGCTATGCAGTGTTTTGTTCATGGTAGATTTCAGATGATTAAGTTTTGACACTTTAGCCAAGGAAAACAGACCCTAAAGTTGTTTGAAAAGTATCTTTGTATGGTGAAGATAAAGTGACGGCTCATCAGTTCATTTCAAAGTAAACAAACGCAAAACAAAATTTTCCCACGTGTTAACTTAAAGATTGTTCACCCACGGGCACAGAAGGTAGCGCACCTCTATTAATTGGGGTAGCATACCTCAATTAATTAATAAGGATATGCTTCCTTAAGAGAGCGGGAAACTTTTTCTTATGTTATCAAAATCCAAGCTTTGAGTACCTGATGTACTCTGTAAGCCACCAATAGCCGATAATTTACGATTCTGTCGTATATTAAGTCTAACTGCGGGTCTCATTTTTATCAGCTGCTGTGTTCCTCAAGGATATTATACTTTAATGACCTTCATAATGACATTACTTTTTTTCCGTACTATCTCGTATGCTGATGATACTAGCCTGTTTTTCTTCCTGTCCCAATATTACATTCCTTTTACACAATGTCCAGAAGAAGTTTATTAATGTACGTAATTGGTTTTGTGTGAATAAAGTGTTACTTAATGGTAAGAAAACTACCTTCATTGTATTCTGTTCACCTTCTAAGAAGCTCAGTTTTACCTCTAGTAGCATTCATCTCTGTGGTGAAAATATACTTATCTACAATGTCACCAAATTTCTGGGTGTTCTTTTAGACAGACACCTTACCTGTAATAACCATATTCAGTATATTGGCGCTTAAGTCTCTGAAGGAGTCGGCATCCTCAATAGTCTTAGATATATTCTTCCTAGACACATTGCGATTGCATTGTACAACATCCTTATACTCCCTTACTTCACTTATTGTAATATTGTTTGGGGAGGCAACTATGCTACTAGGTTGCAGTCTCTCTTTATTCTCCAGAAGCGAGGTATTCGTAATGTTTGTAATGTCGATTTCCTTCATCACACCGAACCGATTTGAAAGTTTGATATATGACATAAACAGGTTGCTTTATACGTTTCTATTTTCGTATTCAGTTGGATGAGCAATATTTCTTCTAATATTTTTTGTTAATTATTTTCAGTGACGTGGGAGTACCCATTATTATCCTAGTCGTGTCCACTACAGTCTTTCCATACCACACGTCAGGCGTAATTCCTCACAACTTGCTCTCCGTTACATTGGTGCCAATACGTGGAATGACCTGCCCATCTTTGTGAGCTTCTTGTTGCCACTTTCTTATTTTGCACGCTCCACGTTATCGTCTTTAATATAAATTGAGATTGGAATAAATTTAGAATGAATGAATTACAACTTCCCAGTGTCTTACCTGTCGGATACTACCTTACTGATACGTAGATTTGAAGGAGACTGTACAAATTCGAGACATTTTTGAATATCGAATACATATTTAATTGTAGTAACAACATTAACGTGGTAATAATATTTACGTGCATGAATGCACAGGTTTTAGATTCATGCCTACGGGTTTGTACTTATTCAAATCCATCATTCCGTGCAATCGTTATTGGTTATTTGTCTGTAATGCGATATGAACATTGTATCGATTATCAAAATCTTTCACTTGGTCTGTCTTTCAAGGAAAGGACAACAAATAAAATAGTTATATCATAAATATAAATAGTAGTGGTATGCTATTTAATTAGTAGTGGGCTATCTAAAGTAGCGACTATGTTGTTCTAATTCCTGTATATTCAAAATGAAGATCACTTTTGCCAGTGGTAAACCAATAACAGTCGGTTTTTCCTTACTGGAGACGGTCCTATTACATGCTGTTCTGATCATTACAATTATAATTAATAATCATGGGAGAATAAGAGCTTACCTTCATTAATCTGACGAGAGATAGACATAGCCTTATGCAGGTTTACGATCTATGAAGGTAATTACTGAGTGTAATACGTAATGAGAGATTATCTCTGTAAAGAATACTCTATTGATGTGAAGACAGATCGACATGGTTGTTTGTTTTTCATTTATGACGACAACAGTCGAAGGTCGAACATGTTAAAACCTTATAAGACATTATATGTATATTAAAATGTCTAATAATGAGAATGTTTGGTACTCTAAGTGAATACGAACACAAGGTAAAATACAGAAGAGGGGTTCAAGAGGTCGAGACCCCCCTCTCTATTTTTCAGGGGCATTTTTTTTTTCATAGAGAAACGACGACAGTCGAAGTTGCTCTTCCATATTCATAAGGAGAAGTCACCTGGCTAAGTCACTATGAGGTCAGCAAATTATCGGCTGCTTATCAATCAATTGGTCTACCGTAAATTTGTCTAGTGATTGCCTGTAGTATCGGTTGCGGCACACCGACATACATCCGCCGCCAGTCAGTATTTCGAAGGTTTTACCAACCACGAACCAAAGATTATTTGCATGATTTGAAGGAACATCCTTTCCCAAAAAGTTGAACTAACCATGCTACTGGTAAAACATAACTCCATTAGGTTATATTTTCAGGAAACAGTGAAGGGTTTTCTAATTTCAAACTAAATTTTATGACAATCTTGCCAAAAGTAAAAGAGACCCATGTAAATAAGATTCTTCATGGTATCCATGAAATTACTGTCTTGTTTAGAGTTTTCAACAAGTGGTGGGAATAAATTAAAGTCAATTTTAAGTGAATGTCCACAATCGAGAGTTGACCAGAAGTTACAATAGACGTATTGATATTTATTTCACTTTAAAATTACCATATAACATCAGGTCAAACAACGCAATGTCATTTTTTCAATTTTTTTAGGTTTTGGTACCAATTACAGGCCTGCGGTTGCGAATAAAACTCAAACATTCGACTTATCATGGGCGTTGATTTGGGGGACGCAGGGGGATATGTCCCACACTTTTTTTCTTCTTTTTTTTTTTGAGAGGAGAGGACACTTACACATTTGTCCTGCATCTTTTTGCAACCTGAAGTAAAACAAATAATAAATCTTAGTGGAAGTGTAAAAAGGTAAAGACAATTAGTTGAAATTAATACAGACAGATTGCAAAGTGCCATTTCAGGCAATATGGGAGTCATTTTCGTCAAAACTTTTTCCAAGACGCTATGCGTCAATACTGGTGGCGCTCCGCTTAAATTTCTATACGCAGCCCTAATATAGTATTTTCATAGTAACATTCTAATTAGTGAGTTACACTTTTTTTTTCTTTATATTTGGCTAAGTATTGCATAGAGGAGGTTTTCTGGTTGAATATATATATAGGAGTTTTAAAAGACCAACACACAATTCGTAATATCAAAAAACGTTTACTTTAAAAAGTTTTCAGCAACAAAACTTATACAGAAAACCCTTTGTTTAAAGTCATGTTTTTAAACAAAAATATTCAATATATTCACTGCACTTTATCTTAAACTTCCAGACGCGAGATTTTATCTAAAATTGAAAAAAAATATTTCTAACTATTTAAGAAAGTTCTTTCACTTAATGTTAAGTGACGTCTGCTTAACTTTTCAGACTTTTGCATTAAAAATGAAAAGAACGAACTATCCATCTGTTCATTGCCTCACAGTTTATTACTAGAAAATGGTAATTGAATAAAAATTTACAAAAGTAGAATCATCGTTAAAATCGTATGTATCTCAATGAATGATTTAATTAACTTAACACTAGTGGAGGAATATTATACCATTGTACTGCTGATGATACCATGTGTAAATCTCAAAATAAACAAGGTGGTGCAACATTAAATGTCAGAAAGTACTGTCTGTGAAGACCTATATAAACCATAATAACTATTCCAGGACCTGCAAATGAAACAAGGATCAAAGTGTAGTTCCAGTAAAATTTTACCCTTACGTACTTTATCAGTAGCCCTAAATGTAATGCGTTATTGTGGAGGCAATCATGAATAAGTTTTTCTCAATTTTACCAGAAATTGAATACACTTATACAGTATTTCACAAGTATATGAAAGAAAAGTTTTTTATTAGATACCATGTATTAATTTCCGTGATGTGCTCAATTAGAAAGAAAACTAATGTAATTATTTCTAATAATTGATATTCATGGATTTTTCCTTAATTTGGATAAATGGTATTAAGTTTAGAGAGATTCAACTAGAAATCTTCTTCAGTCAAACGTATCATGATGAGGCCTAATGAAAAACGGCCTTTGGAAAGCGAGTTATTCTTTTTAATGTAACTTAATGACAAATAACTTTCTAAGTAATGGATTTCACTGGACAGATCAATATTATGTCTATCCTTTAAAAACTCAAACAAAGCAACTTATACAACACATGGTTTGAAAGCTATAAAAGTTCACAAAAATAAATAAAATTTTAAAAGCTTTGAATAGTATTTCAATATTTCACGGAATACAAACTTTCAATAATTCATGAGAGAAATAAATATTTAATGTCACATAAATAAAAAAGTATTACGAATAAATGTATCAAGTAAACACGCCATTGTAAACAGGCTAATTGCAATTTGAATTGTAAACAAAATAAAATAAATTGGAAATTTAAATGAAAATTCAAATGGAATTGAATATTCCCAAAAGGTCTGCGAAGTACAAAACTTGTAACAGAAATAATTATTCACCTGCATCATTGACCCCAATCTACAGTTGGTTTCAAGTCTTCACTATAGCTTTGCTGACTCATGATGAAAGTTGTTTTTTCGAAACGTTGCAATTTTTGTATATGTACTAAATGTTATCGCTGAAGAAATGTCGTGTTTTAAATATTCATATTTCGAAGAAGATTTTGTATTACTCTTACAGCTTAGAAGTTTAGAAGACATGTCTGAATACTTTAGAAGCTTATACGATGTTATTAAGTATCCATACCTATTTTTTGTTCGTTTCTCATTATTGGCTGTTACGTTTTATATATAAAAATACAAAATCCTATTGGACACTCTATACGGACATATATGAGTTGATTTCTAGTAACGTGTATTAGATTTAGTACAGACCATATCTTACACTTAGGTATATGACTGCATTTGTCAGACGATAGGACGGAGATTCACATAGGTTCAAACTTTGAGACATCAAAAGTTTTAGGTAGCTATAACTTAATGAACAAACGTAGACCACTGAAAATTTCAATCGTGATAACTTCTAATATTCGATTTGATTCGATTCAATACAACTAGAAACAACCGAACCATGCGTATCTACATGATTAGCAGCAAACATGGTGTAAATTCGACTAATTACTTGTTGTCGATGTGTTGATTTGTTTCACAGATAATGCAAAACAGTGGAAATGTTTATGCAATATTTCGCTTTCGTTCACGACTGTACAGGAAGGATAATTGTTTCCCCAACCTGCGACAGAAATTGTTATTGCATTGATGGCCAACTCACCTGCTATGATAGCTATAGATGTGACACTAATGCAGATTGTGAGGAAATAAACGGTCAAAGGCAATGTTACTGTCGTGAAGGATATGATGGAGACGGTCAACGATGTACAAAGCAGAGGACAGTCTCTACGCCTAAAGACTGTAAGCAACTGTATGACAATGGCGAGAGAACCAACGGAATCTATCAAATAAAACCTACCAATTGGTCGGGGTCTCCGTTTGATGTTTACTGTAATATGTCAGATGGCGGAGGTTGGACTGTAAGTGATTTAAATGCTTAAAGTTTCCTCAATGTTTACTAGAATGTGTCTGATGGTGGAGGTTGGGCTGTAGATATTGTCATGTATTGTTCAATGTTTTGTCATATTCCATTACTGGTCATTTTGACATTTCCTTTTTGTCTGAGTATTTCTTCTTTTTTTCGGAACTTAGATATGTACGTAAACTAGTTTTAATTATAAAGTGCCTTTTATTTGAAGGTTTTTCACTGAACGTCGGATGGATGACTCTCAAGATTTCTATCTTTTTGGGATGATTACAAAAACGGCTTTGGGGATCTTGGTGAGAATTTGTGGATGGGAAATGACAAGCTACACAGTTCAACGAACTAAGGAAGATATGAACTTCGAATTGATATAGTAGATTACATTGGAGATCCATACATATTACGCTACCTACGATTATTTCCGTATCAGAGGTGAAGACGACAAATACAGGTTGAATCTAGGAAGCTATGCAGAGGGTATAATGCAGGTGTGTATAAGGTGTCTAAAATATAGTCTACATAAACCATGCACGCCATAACTTATTTCATTATACTGTAATATCATAACATGACACCGATACACTTTCATTACCATATAATTTATTTTCATATAAAACTGCATTGAAAACTTTTTACATTGAGAAAATGTTGTTGCTTTGTCAAGAAAAGGAACAACTGTCAAAGTGATTTTATTATGTGCAATAATTCAATTTAAAGTCACAGTAACAATCGCAAAAGTTATGCACTTATTTGTACTAAGTTCAGCCAGCTGTAGACATTAACGTAACTATCACTTGTACTTTCAAATGACTCATCACTTTGTCATGACATAATCCATTAAAACTTTGAGAGTATTAATTACATTAACAAAGACATACAGAAATTGACTTTCAGAACTACGAAATAAACTAAACGGATGATTTCATGTCAGGTTTGATTGAAGGACAACATATTACCAATCCCTCTAAAAACATTATAAATTAGGTAAAGTAAATGTAAAACAAGGAAAACAGACGAGTTCTAATGAAAGCAATTTTAGGTGAATTCATCTTTCAGAAATTCAAAGTTTCATCAAAGAAATTCCAAGTTTTGTTGGACAACACTAACAAAATATTGTGATACATCAAAGCGTTATCAGTGAAATGAGAAATCATTACGGTCAATGAAAGGACACATATCGGAACTTCATCACTGAAAGTTTTCAAATGTTGGTCAAATTGTTACGTTAGTTATTATCTACATGGTCAAAATAAATTTTCCTTTTATTGGAATTGATTATTGGTGATCTCTATGGTGTTTCAACGTAGAATCGACGATTGCCAAGACTTTTATCTCTATTGGGATGACTATAAGAATGGTTTCGGAGATCTCAATCAAAATGTTTGGCTTGGGAATGAGAAGATACATCATTTGACCAACCAGGATCAATATGAACTTCGAATCGAATTTACTGACACCCTTGGTGATCAGTAGTACGCTAAATATAATTTATTTCGAATCAGTGATGAACAAGACAAGTACAGGTTATTGGTTGGAAACTACACTGACGGAACTGCAGGTTGGTTAGCCTCATCAACAATAATTTGATAATTTAATCAAGGTTTAAACTTTTCTATTCTCTATACACTACCCCATGCATGTTTGATGTGATTGGTAGAGCAACATGAGTATACGTAGATCAATATCAGCACACGATCCGATTTCCATAAAAAGCAAGGGCCAATGAACCAAATAAGAACACCATCAAAGGATAAAGATGTCTTTTTTTTGGGGGGGGGGCAAATTAATTCTTATTTTTCATCTTCATGATCAGGTGATTCCCTGACAATACATAACAGCAAGGCTTTTACTACCAGAGACAATGATAATGATGATCACAACGAGGAATGGCAGACGGCTGATGGCAACAACGTGGCTGTTTACTCCAGCGGTGCTTGGTGGTACTCAAAACAATGGGACATCAGGTCATCTTTGAACAGTCCCTTCGGAAGTCCGAGATTGGTTTGGATAACCACTCCTGGAACTGCTATTCAATATACAGAAATGAAAGTACGAGTTGTAATTGCATAGGTTTGTCATATCTTTTCTTTTAATTTTACGTTTACATGTGTGATTACAATTTCTATTTTCTATTTTGTTATATGAAAAAAAAAGAACTTGAGAATCTATCATGGACATAATGGTCGTCTGTCA
Source organism: Stichopus chloronotus (assembly GCA_021234535.1). Lineage (NCBI taxonomy): Eukaryota > Metazoa > Echinodermata > Holothuroidea > Aspidochirotida > Stichopodidae > Stichopus > Stichopus chloronotus. The sequence goes on from CM037849.1 coordinate 374,149, forward strand.
GGTACCCAGACAACTCTTACACTTATCTGTGTCTCAAAGGATGGAGATCCTTACACTAATATTCAACATGAGGACAAATAACCCAATACATACACTCATACACATTACATGAAGAATCTTGGTTGGAATTTTTTCTTCAGTATCAGGCCTCTAATACTGTAATTTTATTCAGTGTTGTGAATATATCATACTTTGGTTTCCATTTAGTAATAAGGGTAAGCTTAGCATTATTCTGAGCCAATGTATACCGTTTGTAATGTTTTTATATTAATTAAAGTACACAATGATAAGTAAAAGAGAGACAACAGAGTATTAACCTGACAGTTCATAATTAGTAAAATCGAATCTAGCCGGTAACCTTCATAACGCTTCCACGACGTCCTGGATGGACGTGGCAAACAGAGCCAAAGAATACGGATGTTTTAAAATGATTAGTATTAGATTTGTTTAAAAAAAACGGTAGTAATGTCCCTGATCTGTTGCAAGTTAGACATAAATTATGAAAATAAAAGTCAAATCGAAGATTTTATTCCCAATTTTTAAGTAATAACCACTTACAAGTCAAACTTTGAAAAAGAGAAAATTAATGTTAAATCGCAACAGTCCTACTGAGCTAAGCATTTCAAAAAGGACCCCACATTTCAAGATCCAGTTCCAATTAATGAAAGTATGTAGTTTCTAAATCTTCGTATACATAGACTTCTGAAAGTACTTCTTTATCACAAGTTATTCTTCGTTAGTCTTAGATTTAATTATCAGTATTTATTGCGTAAATTTTCACTTTATTTTGGAAGCTTTTCTCAGAATGTATAGCCGATTAATAACTCTTACCTTATTATAAATGTCTTCGATATTTTAGTTAATTTCAATAACATACGTATTTCCGCCAACATTAATCTTAAATTCGAACAATTTTTTTTTTAATTATTTTAAATTACTGTCTTTGTCATTGCTGTGACATGCTTTTTACTATTACCAACTAATCCTCTGTTTATGTTTTAGTTCGAAAAAACTGTGATCACTGTAAGAGGTTACATTTAACCATTTATAAAACGTTTACGTCTTACCAAGTGATCAGATTTTTCTCCTTGACACTTTTGTCATGTTAAGTATGTCTCCGAAGATGAAACTTGTACCCCAGAAAGTTTTGGAGGGAAGTTATAATTAACATCATCTCACATGTGCTGGTTAATCAGCCCCCACCTATGTCTTTCCCCTCTCCCCGTGGTCTCATGCCTGCGAGCCTGGTAAGTAAAAGAACAATCGGTCGTTTATTCGTCTTCTCTGTCGCTTTCGGTGTACATATTTCTGTGTGATCATGTAGAGAGTTTTAATTTCTGCTGCGTTTGTTCGTATCATAACGTTTTGTCTGAGAAATTGAACTCTAAATAATTCACTACGGTTACATTTTAACACCAGGATTAGGTAAAAACTTTTGCTTGATGTATTGTATTAGGTAACACCATTTCTTTGTTTATGTCGAACATACATTGTTGTTCAGAGTATGGTATTAAATCCTATCATGTTAATACAACACAAATGTATAAATCAAGATTATTCTATAGATTATATAACATGTCTGAGTTTTTGTGCAAACTGAACCACAGATAGATAGAAATGAGAACGTCTTTTGTGAATATTCTTCAGAAGTAATGGCACAGAAATAAATACTGAAAATAAGAAAATTTTCAATACTAGTTATTAACTATACGGCCATTGTACTTAACAAGCCATATATCTGGAAGTGAAATCAACGACAAAGTGTGTACTATATTCTCAAACAATATGTTTTCATTGAAATTCTTTCAACAAGCGTTTGTAATTTTGCCGAGGTCATATTGAAGCGGTAACAGAATCGATGTATTCACATAGTCTCTAAACTCGCAATTCTGTAAAAAGCTCAATATCAATTTGTATTGTATCATAAAGCTGTGAAAGCATAGTGCATGGAAGTAATTTCTGTATGTCATTATGTTAAAACGTGTTTCACAAAAGATTATCAGAATAATGGATTTCCTTGACAGAAAAGTGATGGATTGATATCGATGGCAAAAATGTACAGCATGATAAAATCACCACTTATCTTGATGATGAAACCCAATTCATGTTGAATGTGACACGTACCTGTATGAATAAAAAGTTTATCCGTCAAAATTTTATTACAATCATAAAAGTGTGCGAAAGATATAAACGTTAATCAATGAATGTACAAATGATACATACAGTATATTAGAAAAATATAGACTGTTGAAATACATATTTGCATATCTGACAAAGAAACAAAACAATTTCAGGCTAAGATTCTTCTATGTAAATAATTTTAGCACGCAAAAAGACAATTAAATTTTTGCCAGAAAATGTGTTTTCTGAATTGCAACAAAGCGGAGTAATTATGAAAACCCTTAGTCTAAAGCTTCCGGACACACAAACTTTCACCAATTCGGTTGTTCGAAATGTACTGCCTACTGCTCTTATCAAAGTCATCGAAAATCGATTATCTGCTTATTTCTAATGACGTTTTCGCTAAATGTTTAATTATTTTATTTAAAAAAGTTTTATTTCATACTTTTGAATTTTGTGATCTAATCTTTTGTGTATGTATCGAAGGTGAGCTAGTTTTTTCTTCATAATTGCAAAGTATGAAGTATATTAAAATCTCGATCATGGCAAATTTTCTCTCACTGCGAAAGATCCTCCACAAGTAATCATTTTGAATCAACAAACTTTGCACTCTACCCACACGGAATCAATGTTGCCAGACAGCATCATCACGTGATTGCTGCAGACACTTTCGAACACACACTCACTTACAGACAAGTCAACACAAACCACTGAGACACCAAGTCAGACATTATCAACTATTACATGTAAGTTATATTTCTTTTTGTTTTGCTCTTTTTCTACACTCTCATCACACTTTTTGCATACAAAGATATTGCAGAGAGTTGGCCCTTATTGCAACCGATAATGTAGTAATTAACCGATAATGTATCACTAACCGATAATGCAGTAAGAATAATTTAAACTGACAATTACAAATTTGTACACATATATATGTGCTTAAACATCAGACCTTCTCAACTGGACCTCCAAAGTAGCTCGTCCCTCAACCCCACCAGAAACCCCTAGATTAGGTGTTTGTTGTCAACTTAAGAGGAAAACTTATATTATACATATTTAAGTTATTTTTACATTTATGACGTATTAAAAACAACAACAAATACAAACAATTCATCATACAAACAATTCATAATGAGACCGGCCCACCGGTTTTAAGGTAAAACTTCAGAGTTTTCAGGGACTTCACTCTCTGGACCCCACCAGGGACATTTCTCTGGACCTCATCGTAAGACGGGGCCCCTGGACCACACTTTCTACAACTCCCCTTCCAACAATTTCTTTTGCCCTTCATTTGCCTCTCATCCGCCAATTCTTAAATTATACCACCGTCACTGTACCGAACATTAGTTAATTACTCTGAACTCAACTCTCATTAGCACACTACTAGTATACTGATAGATATATGGCAGACATTAAGCTGCTCAAGCTTGTACTACTTACTCTTCATGAATATCATTAATTTGCTAACTAAATCTCTTGATGTGCGATGTAAAATGCGTGAAACGAAGCTGGCAGAAGTGAATGGTTTCAAATTATTGCTCCACTAGAACAGAGTCTGATTATTACAAGAGGAAAATCTACCAAAGGAAAAATTTGAGATTTATTCTACGAATTTAAACGGATCGAGAATGGCTACAGTGCCCTGCTAACGTTGGATTTAATCTGTAACACAATGCAATCGTAAGTCTAAGCTATTTTGGCTATGTACGCATGGTTAAGGCTGGAACACTATACATAATTTTTGCTAAATATGTCTATGACATTAACAGAGGATCACATTTGCTTTTTTTACCACACATACCTACTAAAGTCTTTTGAAAGCTGTGACTGCGTGATTTAAATTCAATTTTATAAGAAAAAAAGAGGAAGATGATAGGAGAGGATTGTAGAAGAAGAAATTCTTAACTTCTTAGATTCTTTGAGAGTGTTAAATCTTTGCATGGGAAGATAATATAAATCATTACTTTAAGTGCAAAGTGCAAATGTCACGTTTATAGAATGTAGATATATCATAATCAACATCAGTATAAGGGCATGTACTGCACTACACTCAACTGTAGGTCATACATACACTACCGTTAACCATAAATATAAGGCAAGAAGGAATGTGGTTATATCAGTAGTAAGACTGATAATATTTCAGTGCAATCAATTTCTGTTGATACGTATATGGGATGCCTGAAACTCTGGTGGGTGGTTATTACCAAAGTGTGTAGTCGGCAATCTCACAGTTTACTTCTCATGTTAGCATTACCACACTCAATGTCTGTGATTCAGTTCATGATATCAATAATTCATTTTGTTTCTAATTTATTAGGACGGTCTCGCTCTACTTTACTGATAGGCCTATGTGGAGTTCAATAACATGATCGACAAATAAATTCTAGAACTGATGGCTTAAAGTAAATACATATTGAATTGAACTCAACAGCATACAAGAATATCCAAGTTGCAGCATATAGCTAGGCTATATTAAAAGTAATAGAAGTCCACTCGTTGTTTGCCAGATTAAGTCTTTAAATACCATTTCAGTCAATGTACCAATCTTCCAAAGATTGTATTCGTTACAAAAGCCTATTGCTATACGCACTGAATGCTAACCGTTTGTCGCTAATACGATATGAGCATGGTATCGATTTCTAAGGTCATTAAAATACGTCTGTTCATCAAAAAAGACATATATAGAGTTATTTCCATAAATATCATGAAATTTAATCTCTAAGGCAGAAGTCTATTATTCGTAACAGTATACGACATGGTTATCCTGTGTTACATTATCTTCCATAGGCCTATATAAATCAATACAACCAGCTCCAAGTGCAAACTAATAAAATTTGGTTTTCCGTTTACTCCAAAGACTCCCATTGAAAGGTCGACTTTAAACTATAAGATTGACATCTCCAAAATGAAGGTAATTGTACATTTGTTAAACACAAATTGCAGACACTTAAGAGGAAGACATTTATAATCGTTTATTCGTTACCCTACAAAAGAACCTATATATTATTACGTTGCTTGACAAATCAGCGTTTTTTCAGCGGGACTCGAGAGATAACTTCTGTTTTTGTTCTTGTCCTTGTTATTAATTTGTGGAAATTGTTGACCTCGTCGGGGAAACCTCATTGTTTTTTCAACCTTCTTGATAAAACGCTGATAAAATGGCACAATAAAATTTATTGCTTCATCTCGTCTTTGCCGTTGCCGCTTTGAATGGATTTTCCAAGGCAGGAAGTATGTAAAATGACTTCAATCATCTCTTGATGCCTATCATCATGTAATAAGCTCCATGGTTACGCATTTTCGCAATGAGAGTAAAGTTAAATTTAGACAACTAAAGGTAACTGTTGGATTATTTTGAATTTAAGTTTTGATAAAAAATAGAAAGTAAGAAACTTTAAAATTAAAAACGATGAGTAGACAGTGATAAATCATGAGATTTTTTACAGAATATTATTGTGAAGTTTATTCAAAGGAAACAACATGCAACGAAAGTCATCATTTGAACATAGTGATGATATTACAGGGAAGTTATTAATTCTTGGTGGGGGGTTCTCTTGTTTGGTATGTTAATAATGATGAATTTGCAACCATCTGAATTCTACCATCTGAGATGATAGATGTTATTATTGTGTATTATCATGTATTATTAAAATTGATTTTGATGATTTGTTATTTTCAGTTGGTATATTCCCTCAAAGGCTTCAATTGAAACAGAATAGTCAGTCAACCTAGACTGTAAAATTTAAGGCTAATTCTAACACGCAACGTTAAAATGATTGTCCTTAAAATATTAGCCTAATAGTACATTTCACTTTCAATCATACGCAACATTGTATATATTATAAAAAATATGTTACACATCGTCACTTAAACGGTACTTTTACAGCAAAATTCATCATTTGTAAATGGGCCATGCAAACGGGACAAAACGATATTGACTTTGTATTAATGGCAGACGATTTTGCTCAGGGTGATTCATTAGGCAATATTAACGGCGGAACACCTTAGGTTTAAAAATCACTGCAATGTATATTCATTAAAGGAGGAAATCTGATGTAACCTATAATCAGCCTAGTCATATGGAACTCAATCTTCTTCACAGAACTATGTGACTTTGCAGCAAAATTTCCCCATGTCCAAACGCAGTGTTATAACCGAGATGCATCAAGAGGTATTTTATTTTGTTGCAAATTAGAATCGTAATTTGTAGCTGGAGTATGCTGCTATGTCTGTCATTTCGTCACCGCAATGTTAAATTATTCAATCATAAATCCGTAAGGCTTGCCGTACCATGTTTGCACATTGTTAATAACATTTAAATACTTATTCTTGAGGTAAACTGTCTTTAGGCTTTTGCATATTGAAAAAAAAAATCTGCATCCTTTTTTGTTTAATTTTTTATTGAATTTAAAGTTTTATATTACGTTTATAAATTTTTCGTGAGCAATGTCCGATATTATTTACATATACTGTAAGGAGCAGTTTCATCTTTTAGTCTTTACTTACCAAGATTCTCACATAAGATTGAACTTTATCAAACCCTCCTGTTCACATTAGTAGACATAAAAGAGTGTTTTAGTTCTATTCTTCCATGCAACTTTAACAATTTAGCATGTCATTCAGTGGCTACACTGCTACATTTTTAATATTTTGTACAATCCAATACTGATCCCCAGACATAATCTGACGACAACCTTTCTCTCAGTATAGGCTAAAGGTTTGCATGAGAACTGTATATTTGGCATTGTGTATTGATATTGATACTTAAAATAGAAGACAAATGTTAGATGCAACTGGAGTTAGTCCATTCCAGGTGTGACCAAAATGGTCGATTGTCTCTCTTGGTACAATCTTGGATACAACGAAGATGGCATATACAACATCACACCCACAAATTGGATTGGACTTCCTTTTACAGTGTACTGTGATATGGATAACGAAGAGAGATGGACTGTAAGTTATAAAGATTTAAAATTTATGAAAGCTGCTACTGAGAGTGACACTGAAGGAACATTTTTGGTATTAAGTATGTTGGTTCGAGTTTAGTGTTGAATACAGGAATACCACATACTGCACGTGTTTCCTTGTTTATTCATTGTCACAGTGACTAGTGTAGACCATTGGCGATGACTAAATATCTATTCCCATCCTCAATTGAAAACTGAAAGTTCTCTAAGCTTCAACACACATTTAAAGAGTTGCTACAAGTTGAGATTTTTTTTTCTTGACTTGGAACGGATAGTGGCGTTATTTGGTGAATATTTAAAGTCCACGAAAGTCATGTTTACTAGCCATTTTCAATAGAACTGTCCCATTAATCAAAATGAATGTTTTGTAAGACCCTATCAGTGCCTGACATAGCTATTGATGACAACAGTATGAAGGTTAATCATGGCACTAGTAACAAACATTTCGTGATACATGTAAGTATAAGCTACCAGATATTTCAACACTTAATAATCACTTGTTTCTACGAAGTTCCATTAAAAAACCAAAAAAACATTGCAACCTACATCAGCATTATTGTTCAAGTTACCTAACATCAAGACGTGATTTTGACAAAAGACTGACTTGGTGACGTGTTACATTTTCAATATAATAATTTCAATGGAAATTGCTTTTATGATTTCTTCAAATTCGACTTCTTTTTCAATTCTAAAAGATCCAGGAGTTCTGTTATTTTTTTTCTGCAGGTGTTTCAACGCCGAATAAAGGACTCGCAAGACTTTGATCTTGATTGGTAAGACTACAAGAACGGCTTTGGAAATCTCACTGGCAGCTTCTGGCTTGGAAATGAAAAGATATACAGCTTAACAAACCAAGGAGAGTATGAACTAAGGACTGACATGCGTGATGAGAATGGTGAATTTTTCTACGCAATCTACGATAATTTTCGAATCAGTGCCGAAAACGACAACTATACCCTTCACATCGGAATGTACACTCACGGAGATGCAGGTAGCATATTCATATTTTTGCATCCACCCAGAAGGCATTTTTTTCCAGTATAGTCCTTAAAACGTCTTCTTTATTTCCAAAACATACTTATTTACGGTTTTGGCGTAACCACCGTAGTTCTATTGATTGAATGTTGTATTAATATTAATATAAATATATAATGAATATTTACATTCATACAACAGGAAAAACAAAAATAATGATCTTGGATTGAAGACAAATTCCGAGATTATCCGCCATCAATAAAATCTTGTCTCAAGAGCAGAAAAGAAAAAAAATATTACTTACATTTTCAAAGTAGCTCATAAATAAAGTAAGTGGTATTTTAAGTCAAGTGATTTTTTTTTTTTCATTTTGGATTTTTCACGCATGTATAGGTGACTCCCTGGCATATCATGACAACCATACGTTCAGAACCAACGACTGGTACAACGGCGACGCTAAAACTATGAAAGGAAATACCAAAGGGTGGCTTCACACAGTAATTGTAGGAACTTTCTGCTTACTGTTCAGCTGTATGTCTAGTTCTGCCGAAAGCGATACTGTTATTGAGTGGAAAGGTGCATGGTGGTTCCTGGATGCTTTTGATGTTAAGTCAGCTCTCAATGGCCCTTACGGAAGTAGTTATCTTTTCTGGTCTACCCTTTCTTTGCCTGGTCATATCCAATACACAGAAATGAAAATTCGTTCCATCGATGCAGATCATGAAAAAGACAGTAAATAAGATCCTCATCACATCGGATCACTACAATGTGGATGTTTGTGTGATTATTAGGATTCGATTACTTAAACGTAATTATTGTTCATAATGAAACTGCAACTTACAAATTGCTTTCTTTATTCGCATCAGTGTTACTAAGTTGTATTTGATAGGTATTGTCATCATTACGTTTCCAAATAATTGAGGCCTTTTTTGTCGCTGTTGTGAAAAATGGCTTAATCACAGCTATGCTTCTGCAACTTTACAGATAATTGGTAAGCTGGTAAGAGACGAGAGACGGTTGTGGTTAAAGGAAACCTTACATGAAGAAATATACTACACATTAATTTTGTGACCTTTGATTCTCAGTTATAAACGTCTACAGACAAAGTTACTGTTATAATTAAAACTCCTAAGAATTCGTCTCCACTTACTTTGAGCAACATGATTTCTCTGCAGTACAATTACGGTTATAATGGGTACGATGTTTACTTCATCTGTATCTTGTAGTAGTTACAAATCGAACTGAAAATGTTAGGAGGAAGATTATGTCTACTAGGAAATCTATTTTTTCCTAGTTAATTAAACTTTTAATACCGTAATTTCATCTAAACGTCTTACAAGTTACAATTTCAAATTATTGAGTCAATGCAAGAGTTTACGATCTAATAACGTTTTCGAAATCACATCTCTAACGGTCCTGAAGTATTTTCATTTTAAGAATACTAAAGGTTCCTGATAACTTTATAAACAGGATTCATAAAATAAATAAGAACATATCTTACAACGATAATAAACATGAAAAGTTACTAGTTTGATGCTTGCATGATGCACTTAATAAAAAATAGTCAATGCCAACAATTCTTAGTTGACGTCTGTTGTCTACGTGATCAACAATTGTTTCATTTTAGCAACGGAATTCACGACAAGTCAAAGATACCAATTGATTTACCTTTGTTATACTTCATCTAGGCTACATATCGTGAACATGCAAAACTAAAAATCTTTGAAATATCTCATTATGCGAAATAACAGTTTGCGGATGCTTTTTTCATACAAGGAAGGAAGACTCTAATGCAGGGAAGTTGATAAGAAACATCGTCAATGTGTCATTTAAGTGTGTAACATTGACACGGTTGTATAACAATGACCACGAGCTAATGATCTTTGCCTCTGCCGTACTTATTGCGTCATCCAAATCCACTTTACAATCTAAACGTCTATTGGATACAGAGCTTCAGTTTTGCACAGGTATTCAAGAAGTTCTTTCCTCACGAAATGTGGATCCCAACCATGATTTCGCTGTTAGTTAGATTGTTCATCGTTATCGAAACAGCGAGTTTTATCAGATCTCCTGAAGGGGTGAGTTATAGCCACACTTCGGTAATTATATAAATATTTGATACATTTTCTGCAATCCTGATAGTATTGTACACTGTTTTGGTTCTGTAGAGAGGTTAAAGCAAATAATTTATACTTCAGACAGTCAGTATTTTGTGAAAGAAAAGATCTGCACTTTAAACGAACTGTACCTTTGTGAATAGAGAAGAGAAAAGTAACTCGTTTAAGGTCCTGTTTAACTTCAAGACGTTCATTGCGTATTACCTTCAATTGCACACACAGTATTTAATCCAATATTTACATTTAAAAGCACTGAATGATTAAAATATTTATTGCGTTTTCTCCCAGTAATTATTTTTTGAGATCTACTTAAATTTGAAAGCTTTTCATAATTAAAAAAGGGAAGTAATATAATATAATATTGCGTTCGTTTCTTCAAAGTGGAACTATAAACGTCTAGATAAAATATTTTTCATAACAATAAAGCCAGGAGGTACCAAACACACATTTCCCAATATATGATGTAATTAATTTCTTCAAAATGTCAGAATAGTAAATGGTTATGTAAATTGTTGAAGTATTAAGTATTCTCATAAATAAAACTCAAAATGAAACTCTCAAAATATCTCTGGATATTAATAAATAAAGGAAATATCATGACCATTGACTTAAGATACAAAACAAAACTCTTTACATCGGTAAGATCTAAAATACAAACGGACAATCAGACAATCTCTCTCTGGCAAAGACATTAAATATTATCAAAAACAGGAACCTTAACCTGTGACAAAATATGCATAAAAAAGAACAATCAGTGTGCAAATTTTATTCACTTGACATTATTTTATATTCAGTCTTACATATTTGATGGAGAAACCCCAACATGTCATTGCGAGAACTGTTATGAGTAGGTAGTGCCAATACTTAATAGAAACTGAATTTTTGAAAGGGTTACGACCATTTAATAATTATTTCGAAAACAGAATTATTCACTAAATTTGATGTGTTTAATATTCCTTTTAATTTTGTGTGTAGTTTGCTTAGCTTGAACTTAAAAGAATAGAAATTGACTTTATTTCTTCTTAGCCAAGTTGTACGGAGAATGTTTTGGCTTATACGCCCAAAGAAAAAAAAAAAATTTTAAAAATCTCAAGTTTGAAATTGCTAAATTATGAACAACAATTCTCAATATGTATTTGACGTAAACGCAACTTACAAAGCGGCAAGGTACTTGAATTAAGCATTGAATCAGTGAAACAGTTTTAATTACTGTCAAAAAATTAATATTTGTTTACGAATTACAATGAAAATAATTTATTTCTTCTCTTACACAGACAAGTGTTACAATCATTTCTAAACATATTCATTGTAATCCAAAATTAAAAAACTGGTTGATGCAGTTATAATTACAATTCAACTTCGTCTTTGATACAGGCAATGCTCTAATTTTTTTCCTAGAAATAGAATTTTCATTTGACCCGAAACCATTTGCACATTTTTCATCACTTAGGGTCATCATTCTTTCTTCATGCTAAGTAAAGTTTTCTATTGTGCAGACTTTTCGGCAAATTGATTGTGTGCAAGAAAGGAGAAAAGAGTGCTGCGACTTTCAAAATGATTGATTTATTGTTTCACTGAGTACATCAATCACAGTAAGCGCTACCTTTGCATCCAAAAAATTTAAAGAAGAGAGTATTCGAGAAGCATTACCTAGAATTTAGACGAAGCAAAACAAAACGGCCGTGAATAATCTTTGAATTATTAATGTCCATCAATTTGAGAAAAATACTCAAAATGGATTTTTTGTGACACAATTTATAAAGGGCCATATTAACAATGAATTTCGTAACCAGGTTTCAAAATGTAATTTTTCTCCGAGTATTCAGTCTGACCACTCAATCATTAATTAAGAGTTAGAGGTTTACACAAATAGAAGAGGTCCGGGAATTTGTAAATTAATAATTCCTTATTGGGTGATATAGGTTATACCAATAAAGTAAAGGAAATTATTTCGGGAGTCATTAGTGATTCCCACGGTAAGAATCCATCCCAGCTTTGGTAATGTCTTAAGTACAATATTGGTGATTTCAGCACTAATTACAGTAAGGAGAAAGCTGCTTTTCGTAAAAAAACATGAGAGTGATTTACTATAGGAAATTGCTAGATTAGAAAGAACTTATTCTATCGTACAGACTCAATCAGATCAATTAAATGATGCCCGTGTTAAGCTTGATTATTTGTTTACGTATTTATAAACTTCAAGAGATAATTGTTCGTTCCCGCGCACGGTTGGTTGAGAAGGGTGCCTGGGGAAGTACTAAGTATTTCTTTAATTTAGAGAATGGTCGCCATCAGTAAGGTTACAAATTGCTCTGGACAGTGTTGGGAGGGATAATGATATTCTACATTAATTAAATAATTTTTATAAGAAACTTTATCATGGTGTAGGTTGTTCTCCTTCCTTGATTGTTGATAATCTTCATTGTCCCAATTATCTCACTGAGGATAATGCCTCCTTTTGTGAAGGTCAGTTAACTATTGAGGAGTGCAGAGCCTCCCTATTTTCTTTTCATGAAAACAAGTTTTTTGGTCCGGGAAGCCAGACAAAATTCGGGGTAGTACACTGATAAATCCTACAAAGAAGGGGGATTGAACGTTACGCATGTAAGCACTTTCATTCATAGTTTAAAGTGTCCGTGGATTAAACGATACGCTGGTGAAAGCGATGCCCATTAGGCTAAGGTTTTTGACTTTTTATTTAAACGATATGGTGGTTCCTTTTTGTTCAAGTGCAACTATAAGAAGTCCGAAGTGGTAACTGGTAATGCTTTTATAGATGAAATTTGCCACTACTGGGCTATTTGTAGCTATAACGTCCCATTATCGTATTTTAAAAAACAGATTTTGTGGGACAATTCTGCTACTAGGATTAACGATTCTATAGTTATATACAAATAATTTTATGATAAGGGAATTATTTTCGTGAAGGATCTTCTTGATGATACCCACATTTTTTAACTTTTCAACATCTGCAAAACAAGTTTAACTTGCAGTGTTCCTTCTTGTCATATTATGGTATAATGCATGTAATTCCAAATGAGTGGAAACGTGACTTCAGTGATATATCGCAAACGCCAAATGATGAGGACTCTTAATTCTATAGAATTGATAGTATACTTTTTCTTTCTAGATATATTTACAGTATTTTAATTAAAAGTATTTCATTACAGCCAAAGGCAATCATAAAGAGGCAAACTGGTTTTAATTTTGACGAGGAGTAGCAAAAGTTTCACCTAATTCCTTTTAAGTCTGCTAAGAAGAGAAAATTGCAATATTTCCAATTTCGTTTTATCCATAGGATACTGGGCACAAATTATTATTTACACAAAATTAACATGCAGGAAAATCCAAGATGCACTTTTGTGCGGAAAGAGATGAAACGCTTGGTCATCTGTTCTGATATTGGAAATATACCTCTAATTTTATTTTAGACACTGAACAGGTTCTTTTAGGAAGACAATTTTGTATCTCTCAAGCTGACTTCTTTTGGCTATAAAATATTGCTAAAGCATTTTCATAATTTTGCATGCTAAATACTTTTTTTCCAACAAAAACGTCTTGATAAAATTCCGTCTGCGAACGACTTCATGCATAAATTTACGTTTTCTTGCAAGTCCAAAAACAATTACATAAAATTAAGTCAAGGCAACCTATTTCTTTTGACAATTTGAAAAATGCTTTCTACAACAACCATCTCCTTTTGGGTAATTTCCCTGTATTGTTCTTCAATTATTGTTCATTCATGAATCCACCCTTGAATATGTTAAATCCTTCTGTAACTAGTGACATTAATGATTGTACAAATATTGATAGAAACGTAATAACCGATTATAGCAGAAAATAAAAATAATAAATTGGGTCGAAAAGCTAATTAGGCATTAGTTGTTCAAGTATTTGTTTAAAATTTGTTTAAAATCTGTAAACGTCTAAATAAATTTATTGACTGATTGATCAAACACTTTCAAGTTCTTTCGCATCGTATGAGAGTCATCGAAAATTTAAAACACAATTGTTTGCTATTTATTTTAATTGTAAATAGAACATTGTATCGTAGCAATTAAATCCCCCTGTTTATAGCAAATCATGCAGATTATAGGTTTTCTCTAGTTGGACTAAATTAAATACAAGTAGCCTAATATTTTACTTTAAAGTGGATAGCCTAATATTGAGTTTAAAGTGAATGATACGATGAAAAGAAATTAATGTGATAAATGAGCGGCAGTTAACAAACACTGTATTTTGCACATTACTTGTCCAAGAGATTGCTTTAAATTATTAAGAATATCCTTATCTATACGGTAAAAAAAAACAGCAGAAATTAAAACCGCTTATATTCCAGTTTGTAGGCTCTGTGTAAGAGTTTTACGAGTGAGTACCTTATATTTTTTGTTACTAATATTTCACTCATATATTATCTTTGTAACTGTAATTGACTATTCTTAAATTTGTTGTAGGTTTATTCACGTTCTATTATATTGTTCTTCATAAAATTCCTCACTTGTTTCAAAACAGTGATTTTGATCGAAAACGATTCTTTTAATGGAATTACATTCCTCAGGGTAAACAACAGATGCTGGTAGCTGCCATAGGGGAACAAAGTCAGAGTATGTACAACATTCACTAAAATTAGTAAACTTGTTTGTTTGATATTTCCTTTTTTTCAGTTTGTTATACCCTGAACTTGACAATTGCGTTCTTTTTCTAAAAGGTAGTTTTCCTATTTGTTTTTTTAAGTAAACCGTGCATTGCGTTGCCTTTTTCATTTGTCTAAAGTATTTTCATTACTTTAATTTACACAGCATACATCTTGCTAAAAGAAAGTGTGCGGTTCCTCCTTGAAAGTTTTCTTTCTTTTACTTAATAATATTTCCATTCTTACGAGCTAGACCATACAAAAATATATACATTCAAAGTACAAAATCTCCCAGGAAGTTTTATTATTTCTTCTCCTTGTTCACACTTTAATCTTTACTGAATGGAAGTATTTAACCCATTAAAGGAAACATTTCTTGTTAATGTAATTTAAGTATATAGTTTCAAAGCTGTTGATATTCTCGCATCCGGTTTTCAGTTCCAATTATTTCTCTTCTTTTAGGGCCATATTATTTCTTTTACCAACATTCTCAATATCCAAGAGATTGCTATGAAGCACTAAGGGGATGTCCATCAAATACCAACTCCAGTGGTGTGTACGTGATTAAGCCGGACGGTTATCCTGAACCGTTTGAAGTATACTGTGATAACAGTCTAGGTAACAGTGGATGCACGGTAAGTTCTCCTGAATAAATTTCCTATTGATCATATAACATTCTTTACATACCGTACAACAACTCACACCCAACATTCCGTCTCTCAGTTTAAATAATAGTTTCTGGATCTGCAGATATCAGGAACTGTTTTTCATCAACTTTCCTATTACAGTTTGATCTTGATCGAAGATCAGAGCTCGATTTAAAATGTTCTCTTCCCAGAACTTGTAACATCTCAGTGTCTTCATTAATTAACCAATATACTACATAAGCAGTAAAAATGTTTCTCCCAAGAATCAAGTAATATATACTCTTTAAATATTTGCTCAGTTGGATTTTATTTTCTCAATCGTAGATTATACAGCGTAAGTTTGACGGAGAGATAAATTTTAACCGTAGCTGGGAAGATTATCGACTTGGATTTGGTTTTCTTTCCACTGACATGTGGATTGGTAACGATAAACTATCATTCATTACCAATCAGAATCGATATCAACTTCTCATTGACCTGAAGACAACAGACGATTTGTCATTTTACGTCACTTACGACGAATTTCGTATCAGCGACGTCTTCAGTAGTTACAAGCTAGTCACTACGGGATCCCAAGGAGGGAACATAGGTAAGGTTGCTAACAGTAAAACGTCGTTGGATAATGACCATGTATCTATATCACTGATTAAACTGGGGAAAACAAGTATTGCACTAAACATGAAATAGGTGATTACATTCTCAAAACTCCAGTCATTGGTGTTTTCTGACAGGCAAATGTATTGAACTTTAAGATCATGGTACAAACTTATCTATCATGTTACTTTACTACAGAGAAAGTATTATTCTAGACTTTTAATTCTTCCGTACATCTACAGATAGCAGGTGAAATGCTCTGCTTCTTAAAATTGATAGAAATATGATCTGACTGTATTACTTTATCTTTGAAGGCAACTTTGACTGGTGTCCAGCCAACAAAATCTACGATGAGTGTAAATGTGAAAGCTCCTGCGATGATCCTGATCAATGTGTCAACCCCTGCTCAGAATCTCATTCATGCATCTGTCCTCGAGCCTTGGGATATTTGATGAATGGTGAGGACTGAATTCGTAAGGAGAACTGTGGATGTTACATCAGTAATACAGATGGTCATCAAGGAGTTTTATTAACAGTGAGTATCCCGTATTAGAATTCAATGTTTGAACTTAGAGACACTTTTGAATTGATTTATTATGGATTGTATTATATTTCAGTAATACAGACCATCTATATTTAAGCAGAGTATAAAAATGGATTTGCCATGTTATATGATTAAAAGTCATACTGAGGCAGCTAAAGTTTTCTGTGGATAGTTTCATTGAAAAGAAAGTGTTGTTCGTTCAATGGTTGACTAATAAGACTAATAAATTATAATGAATTTGAAATGTTGTTCAGATACGGCAGAACAAGATCCATCAAAGCAATGTAGGTTGTATTTAACTTAGTAACATGATCAACCTAGCATCTTGATGCAAGACACAATAATTAAGATACAACTATTATTGTGATTCGAAAAGTCGCTACCTGCCCTGCACCACAGGTATATTAATGAAAATGTTGCAATACTGATGTGATGGTTTTCTTTGTTGATTAATTTGAAGGAAGGACAATCATACGTCTCCCCAACCTGGGACAGAAACTGTTCTTGCATTGATGGCCAACTCACGTGCGATGATAGCTATAGATGTGACACCAATGCAGATTGTGAAGAAAGAAACGGTCAAAGACAATGTTACTGTCGTAAAGGATATGTTGGAGACGGTGTACACTGCCCATGGTGCATTCCTAAAGACTGTAAGCAAGTGTATGACAATGGCGGGAGAACCAACGGAATCTATCAAATAAAACCTATCAATTGGTCTGGGTCTCCGTTTGATGTTTACTGCAATATGACAGATGGCGGAGGTTGGACTGTAAGTGATGTGAATGTTTGAAGTTTTGTCATATTCGATTTATAACTAATCCATCATTGTGTTCTTTCTTTATTTTCCTTTAATCTAAGTATTTTTCACTCAAACGTTATGACGAATGTATATAGTTAGCTCTTTTAACAATAATTTACATTATTTTCTGAAGGTTTTTCAACGTCGGGTAGAAGATTCTCGAAATTTCTATTTGTTTTGGGATGATTACAAAAACGGCTTTGGGGATCTTGGTCAGAACTTTTGGATGGGAAATGACAAGCTGCATAGTTTAACCAGCCAAGGAAGTTATGAACTTCGAATCGACATTGTTGATTTCTCTGGAGATCCATACTACGCTAAGTACGATTCCTTCCACATAAGTGATGAAGCCGACAAGTATAGACTGAATCTTGGCAGTTACACAGGAGGAGATACAGGTAGATTCATGGTATCGAAAATAATTTATAGGGACTGAACACTTTATACCCCATTTGATTACTTTGATGTCATTATCACTATGTACATGAAATTTATTTCGGGCCGAAACTTGTTATTTCTGTGTTTTACATTAACAGATTCGTGCTGTTTCCCCCATTGAAGGAACCATGGTCAATGTGACATTACAATGCATCTTTCCTGATTTCATGCGTACATATTTGTACAAAATTCAGGAAGCTTTAAGCTTTCATATGACTGACATCACACATGTGTCTTCAAAATGATTCCTGGCCTTTTCGTGAGGTAGCTTAGTGGTTGTAACTTATTTATTATTTATTATGGTTTCAATCACTGATTACCTTACAGGAGAATATGAAAAGAACGTTGTCAACAAAGGAAACTTGAGGAAATAAATTGTGCCTTGCTAAGTTCTTTTTAATGACAACATATTGCCACCCCATTTCCAAGAAAAGATAACCAATATTACTAAAAGCCAAAATTTGGTGCAAACCCTAAACGTTAAACTTATATTGAGATGCGTATTAGTATCTTAGATATGTAGGACTGTGTTCATCGGTCAGCCTTAACCAAAACTATTTAAACTTAAAAAATTGATCATAAAGATAAATACTTAAAATTACATGTGCAAGACATAAAACTTTCTACTATTATTTTCATCATTAATCTTTACCTAAAACCAAACTTTACTGACTTTGGGATTGCTTGTAATAAACCTATGATTTTACAACATATTATGACAACTATAAAAGCTTTTTAAAAAAACATGAGTAACCTCTTTTTGTTGTTTCGGTGACAATACTCGTTTACATAAAAACCAATAGCCTCAAAATTTCAACTTAAAGACAAAAGTGGTAGGCGTTATGTTGTTCAAATATAATTTGGTCAGTAATATGTTACACAATGGTAAGTGCAAGTAACTATTCTGTATTTATCATATTAACTTACCAACTTGCTTATTTATCTTTCTTCAGGTGATTCTTTGACTTATCATAATAACCAACAGTTCACGACCCAGGACGACGACAATGACGATAATTACAGTTCTGCGTCCTCTGAGTTTAACAACTTGCTCGTTATTATGACGGTGCATGGTGGTACGATGATTGCGCTTATTCTTCTCTGAACAGCCCCTACGGCAGTTATTATTTTTATTGGTATGATCTTCCTGGATATTATTATTATATTCAGTTCACAGAAATGAAAGTTCGTTTGGTGGAGTGAGCGTCTTTAAACAATAATGTTAAACAGGTCATATATAGCGGGACACTAATTCCCACTGTAACCAATAAAGACCTTCTAATCATATTAAGTTCCAAGAGTTACACGTGTACATCATTCCCAACCTCAACGTAAAATGATCGCATCTTAGATTTTATTCCGAAACACCTGAAATGATGAGAATTGTGTTGTGACGTCATAAATTACGCCTCTGGACAAGGTTACTTCGATTAACATGAAACGGTTTGTGATTTG
>CM037849.1:393541-523023 GCA_021234535.1 Stichopus chloronotus
GACAACAAATAAAATAGTTATATCATAAATTTAAATAGTAATGGTATGCTATTTAATTAGTAGTAGGCTATCTAAAGTAGAGACTTTGTTGTTCTAATTCCTGTATATTCAAAATGAAGATCACTCTTGCCAGTGGTAAACCATTAACATTTGGTTTTTCCTTACTCGAGACGGTCCTATTACATGCTGTTCTGATCATTACAATTATAATCAATAATCATGGGAGAATAAGAGCTTACCTTCATTAATCTGACGAGAGATAGACATAGCCTTATGCAGGTTTACGATCTATGAAGTTAATTACTGAGTGTAATAAGTAATGAGAGATTATCTCTGTAAAGAATACTCTATTGATGTTAAGACAGATCGACATGTTTGTTTGTTTTTTAATTATGACGACAACAGTCGAAGGTCGAACATGTTAAACCCTTATAAGACATTATATGTATATTAAAATGTCTAATAATGAGAATGTTTGGTACTCTAATTGAATACGAACACAAGGGAAAATACAGAAGAGGGGTTCAAGAGGTCTAGACCCCCCTCTCTATTTTTCAGGGGCATTTTTTTTTCATAGAGAAACGACGACAGTCGAAGTTGCTCTTCCATATTCATTAGGAGAAGTCACGTGGCTAAGTCACTATGAGGTCAGCAAATTATCAATTGGTCTACCGTAAATTTGTCTAGTGAGTTTGTCTGTAGTATGGGTTGCGGCACACTGACATACATCCGCCGCCAGTCAGTATTTCGAAGGTTTTACCAACCACGAACCAAAGATTATTTGCATGATTTGCAGGAACATCCTTTCCCAAAAAGTTGAACTAACCATGCTACTGGTAAAACATAACTCCATTAGGTTATATTTTCAGGAAACAGTGAAGGGTTTTGTAATTTCAAACAAAATTTTATGACAATCTTGCCAAAAGTAAGAGAGACCCATGTAAATAAGTTTCGCTATGGTATCCATGAAATTACTGTCTTGTTTACAGTTTTGAACCAGTGGTGGGAATAAATTAAAGTCAATTTTAAGTTAATGTCCACAGCCGAGAGTTGACCAGAAGTTACAATAGACGAATTGATATTTATTTCACTTTAAAATTACCATATAACATAAGGTCAAACAACGCAATGTCATTTTTTTCAATTTTTTTTAGGTTTTGGTACCAATTACAGGCCTGCGGTTGCGAATAAAAATCAAACATTCGAGTTATCATGGGCGTTGATTTGGGGGACGCAGGGGGATATGTCCCACACTTTTTTGGGGGGAGGACACTAACACATTTGTCCCGCGTCTTTTTGCAACCTGAAGTAAAACAAATAATAAATCTTAGTGGAAGTGTAAAAAAGTAACAGAAATAGTTATTTACCTGCATCATTGACCCCAATCTACAGTTGGTTTCAAGTCTTCATAATAGCTTTGCTGACTCATGATGAAAGTTGTTTTTTCGAAACGTTGCAATTTTTGTATATGTACTAAATGTTATCGCTGAAGAAATGTCGTGTTTTAAATATTCATATTTCGAAGGAGATTTTGTATTACTCTTATAGCTAAGAAGTTTAGAAGACATGTCTGAATACTTTAGAAGCTTATACGCCGTTCTTAAGTATGCATACCTATTTTTTGGTCGATTTTCATTATTGGCTGTTACGTTTTATATATAAAAATACAAAATCCTATTGGACACTCTATAAGGACATATATGAGTTGATTTCTAGTAACGTGTATTAGATTTAGTACAGACCATATCTTACACTTAGGTATATGACTGCATTTGTCAGACGATAGGACGGAGATTCACATAGGTTCAAACTTTGAGACATCAGAAGTTTTAGGTAGCTGTACCTTAATGAACAAACGTAGACCACTGAAAATTCCAATCGTGATAACTTCTAATATTTGATTCGATTCAATACAACTAGAAACAACCGAACCATGCGTATCTACATGATTAGCAGCAAACATGGTGTAAATTCGACTAATTACTTGTTGTCGATGTGTTGATTTGTTTCACAGATAATGCAAAACAGTGGAAATGTATATGCAATATTTGGCTTTCGTTCACGACTGTACTGGAGGAATAATTGTTTCCTCAACCTGCGACAGAAATTGTTCTTGCATTGATGGCCAACTCACCTGCGATGATAGCTTTAGATGTGACACTAATGCAGATTGTGAGGAAAGAAACGGTCAACGGCAATGTTACTGTCGTGAAGGATATTTTGGAGACGGCGTACACTGCCCAAGGTCCATTCCTAAAGACTGTAAGCAAGTGTGCGACAATGGCGAGAGAACCAACGGAAAATATCAAATAAAACTTACCAATTGGCCTGGGTCTCCATTTGATGTTTACTAGAATATGTCTGAAGGCGGAGGTTGGGCTGTAGATATTGTCATGCATTGTTCAATGTTTTGTCATATTCTATTACTGGTCATTTTGACATTTCCTTTTTGTCTGAGTATTTCTTCTTTTTTTCGGAACGTAGATATGTACGTAAACTAGTTTTAATTAGGATGTGCATTTTATTTAAAGGTTTTTCACTGAACGTCGGATGGATGACTCTCAAGATTTCAATCTTTTTGGGATGATTACAAAAACGGCTTTGGGGATCTTTGTGAGCATTTGTGGATGGGAAATGACAAGCTACACAGTTTAACGAACTAAGAGAGATATCAACTTCGAATAGATATAGTAGATTACATTGGAGATCCATACATATTACGCTACCTACGATTATTTCCGTATCAGGGGTGAAGACGACAAAAACAGGTTGAATCTAGGAAGTTATGCAGAGGATATAATGCAGGTGTGAAGAAGGTGTCTAAAATATAGTCTACATAAACCATGCACGCCATAACTTATTTCATTATACTGTAATATCATCACATGACACCAATACACTTTCATTACCATATAATTTATTTTCATATAAAACTGCATTGAAAACTTTTTACATTGAGAAAATGTTGTTGATTTGTCCAGAAAAGGAACAACTGTCAAAGTGATTTCATTATGTGCAATAATTCAATTTAAAGTCACAGTAACAATCGCAAAAGTTATGCACTTATTTGTGGTAGGTTCAGCCAGCTGTAGACATTAACGTAACTATCACTTGTACTTTCAAATGACTCATCACTTTGTCATGACATAATCCATTAAAACTTTGAGAGTATTAATTACATTAACAAAGACATACAGAAATTGACTTTCAGAACTACGAAATAAACTAAACGGATGATTTCATGTCAGGTTTGCTTGAAGGACAACATATTACCAATCCCTCTAAAAAAATTATAAATTAAGTAAAGTGAATGTAAAACAAGGAAAACAGACGAGTTCTAATGAAAGCAATTTTAGGTGAATTTATCTTTCAGAAATTCAAAGTTTCATCAAAGAAATTCCAAGTTTTGTTCGACAACACTAACAAAATATTGTGATACATCAAAGCTTTATCAGTGAAATGAGAAATCATTATGGTCAATGAAAGGACACATATTGGAACTTCATCACTGAAAGTTTTCAAATGTTGGTCAAATTGTTACGTTAGTTATTATCTGGATGGTCAAAATAAATTTTCCTTTTATTGGAATTGATTATTGGTGATCTCTATGGTGTTTCAACGTAGAATCGACGATTGCCAAGACTTTTATCTCTATTGGGATGACTATAAGAATGGTTTCGGAGATCTCAATCAAAATGTTTGGCTTGGGAATGAGAAGATACATCATTTGACCAACCAGGATCAATATGAACTTCGAATCGAATTTACTGACACCCTTGGTGATCAGTACTACGCTAAATACAGTTTATTTCGAATCAGTGATGAACAAGACAAGTACAGGCTATTGATTGGAAACTTCACTGACGGAACTGCAGGTTGGTTAGCCTCATCAGCAATAATTTGATAATTTAATCAAGGTTTAAACTTTTCTATTCTCTATACGCTACCCCATGCATGTTTGATGTGATTGGTAGAGCAACATGAGTATACGTAGATCAATAGCAGCACACAATCCGATTTCCATAAAAAGCAAGGGCTAATGAACCAAATAAGAACACCATCAAAGGATAAAGATGTCTCTATTTTTTGCAAATTAAAACTTATTTTTCATCTTCATGATCAGGTGATTCCCTGACAATGATAATGATGATCACAACGACGAATGGCAGACGGTTGATGGCAACAACGTGGCTGTTTACTCCAGCGGTGCTTGGTGGTACTCAAAACAATGGGACATCAGGTCATCTTTGAACAGTCCCTTCGGAAGTCCGAGATTGGTTTGGATAACCACTCCTGGAACTGCTATTCAATATACAGAGATGAAAGTACGAGTTGTAATTACATAGGTTTGTCATATCTTTTCTTTTAATTTTACCTTTACATGTGTGATTGCAGTTTCTATTTTCTATTTTATTATATGAAAAAAAAGAACTTGAGAATCTATCATGGACATAATGGTCGTCTGTCAGGTACCCAGACAACTCTTACACGTATCTGTGTCTTAAAGGATGGAGATCTTTACACTAATATTCAACATGAGGACAAATAACCCAATACATACACTCATACACATTACATGAAGAATCTTCGTTGGAATTTTTTCTTTAGTATCAGGACTCTAATACTGTAATTTTATTCAGTGTTGAGAATATATCATACTTTGGTTTCCATTTAGTAATAAGGGTAAGCTTAGCATTATTCTGAGCCAATGTATACCGTTTGTAATGTTGTTATATTAATTAAAGTACACAATTATAAGTAAAAGAAAGACAACACAGTATTAACCTGACAGTTCATAATTAGTAAAATCGAATCTAGCCGGTAACCTTCATAACGCTTCCACGACGTACTGGATGGAAGTGGCAAACAGAGCCAAAGAATACGGATGTTTTAAAATGATCAGTATTAGATTTGTTTAAAAAAAACGGTAGTAATGTCCCTGATCTATTGCAAGTTAGACATAAATTATGAAAATAAAAGTCAAATCGAAGATTTTATTCCCAATTTTTAAGTAATAACCACTTACAACTCAAACTTTGAAAAAGAGAAAATTAATGTTTAATCGCAACAGTCCTACTGAGTTAAGCATTTCAAAAAGGACCCCACATTTCAACATCCAATTCAATTAATGAAAGTATGTAGTTTCTAAATCTTCGTATACATAGACTTTTGAAGGTACTTCTTTATCACAAGTTATTCTTCGTTTGTCTTAGATTTAATTGTCAGTATTTATTGCGTAAATTTTTACTTTATTTTGGAAGCTTTTCTCAGAATGCATAGCCGATTAATAACTCTTACCTTATTATAAATGTCTTCGATATTTTAGTTAATTTCAATAACATACGTATTTCCGTCAACATTAATCTTAAATTCGAACAATTTTTCTTTGAATTATTTTAAATTACTGTCTTTGTCATTGCTGTGACATGCTTTTTACTATTACCAATTAATCCTCTGTTTATGTTTTAGTTCGAAAAAACTGTGATCACTGTAAGAGGTTACATTTAACCATTTATACAACGTTAACGTCTTACCATGTGATCAGATTTTTCTCCTTGACACTTTTGTCATGTTAAGTATGTCTCCGAAGATGAAACTTGTACCCCAGAAAGTTTTGGAGAGAAGTTATAATTAACATCATCTCACATGTGCTGGTTAACTATCCCCCACCTATGTCTCTCCCCTCTCCTCGTGGTCTCATGCCTGCGAGCCTGGTAAGTAAAAGAACAATCGGTCGTTTATTCGTCTTCTCTGTCGCTTTCGGTGTACATATTTCTGTGTGATCATGTAGAGAGTTTTAGTTTCTGCTGCGTTTGTTCGTATCATAACGTTTTGTATGAGAAATTGAACTCTAGATAATTCACTACGGTTACATTTTATCACCAGGATTAGGTACTAGATACTTTGCTTGATGTATTGTATTAGATAACACCATTTCTTTGTTTATGTCGACCATACTTTGCTATTCAGAGTAAAGTATTAACTCCTATCCTGATAATACAACACAAATATATCAATCAAGATTATTTCATAGCTTATATCACGTGTCTGAGTTTTTGAGCAAACTGAACCACAGATAGATACAAATGAGAACGTCTTTTCTGAATATTCTTTAGAAGTAATGGCACTGAAATAAATAAAGAAAATAAGAACATTTTCAATACTAGTTATTAACTATACGGCCATTGTACTTAACAAGCCATATATCTGGAAGTGAAATCAACGACAAAGTGTGTAATATATTCTCAAACAATATGTTTTTATTGAAATTCTTTCAACAAGCGTTTGTAATTTTGCCGAGGTCATATTGAAGAGGTAACAGAATCGATGTATTCAAATAGTCTCTAAACTCGCAATTCTGTAAAAAGCTTAATATCAATTTGCATTGTATCATGAATCGTTGGAAGCATAGTAAATGGACGTAATTTCTGTATGTCTTTATGTTAAAACGTGTTTTACAAATGAATATCAGAATAATGGATTTCCTCAACAGAAACGAGATGGATTAATATCGATGAAGAAAATATACGGAATGATAAGATCGCCACTTATTTTGATGATAGAACCCAATTCATGTTGCATGTGA
This sequence comes from Stichopus chloronotus, assembly GCA_021234535.1. Classification (NCBI taxonomy): domain Eukaryota; kingdom Metazoa; phylum Echinodermata; class Holothuroidea; order Aspidochirotida; family Stichopodidae; genus Stichopus; species Stichopus chloronotus. The sequence goes on from CM037849.1 coordinate 400,128, forward strand.
CACGTACCTGTAAGAGTAAAAAGTTCATCCGTCAAAATTTCATTACAATCATAAAAGTGTGCCAAAGATATAAAAGTTAATCAACGAATGTGTAAATGATACATATGGAATATTGTAAAAATTTAAACTGTTGAAATACGTATTTGTATATCTGACAAAGAAACAAACTTCTGTCTCAATTAATATATATATATATATATATATATATATATATATATATATATATATATATATATATATATATATATATATATATATATATATATATATATATATATATATATATAGATATATAGATATATAGATATATAGATATATATATAGATATAGATATATCTATATATATATATATATATATATGTATATATATATATGTATATATATATACATATATAAACTGAGACAGGAGCAGGGTGCTTGTGGGATACAGTGTTGACGAAGAACACTGTTGTTTTAAACTATGTTGTATTCTGTTTGGTTATCACAACATGTACTGCCACATTCAAATACATATACTACATTAAGGCACACCTTACCCACATTTCCTTCTTCTTAACCGGAGGTGTTGTAATGTTTCTTCTTTGTTTCTTTAATGCAGCTTGTTGCTGATTCTTTGTAATCATTGAGGGCATTTTCACTTGATATCATCTTGCTTTTAGGAACCGAAACTGAGATGGTCCGAACCTTGGTTTACTATCTATGCAAAAGGTTACCTTCGGGCAAAATTCCATACTTTTAACCCATATCATCACGATCTCGTAACAATTGTCGGATCAATGCTTAATGCTATTGATCAATTTTTACTACGTTCGTTTTCCATTATCAGTTGTATTTTACTTCATTGTCGGTTCGTTTTACATCGTCGGTTGTAACAACCAGTGGAGCAGGTAGGGAATATGAGCGGTGAGAGGGGTGGGACAAGCAAACTAAAATTTGATGACATACCTGAAAATGAGGAACAGGATGTTGTCGTCGTGACCGTCCAAAGGAACGGTTATATTCGCTCTCCTTATGGGCGATCTAGTGTTTCATTGATTGTATTTGAAAGTGACATACTTCTCAAAAAATTACATGAAATTGATGTTTTTACCTCTTGCCTCAGCCCCAAGCTTTCTTTAAGCCACCAAGCTGTAGGAAGGGTTAACTATAAAACATTATCGACATTACCATGATTGGATTGTGATTTATTTACTTGAGTGAAATGAAATCAACTAAGACAAACATTTTTTTTTTGTTATAGTACAGATACAGATAATTCACTTGTGCTATTTTATGGTGATGCATCTAATCATTCTTTGTTATCTCATCGCCCTATAGGGGCTACATGAGATGTTGTAGTCACTTGGCTAGTGGAGCTATTTATTGTACTGTGCACCCATGGGAGAATGGTTGCCATGGAAACACTTGGAATGGGTAAGTAGCGACACCCCAGGGGTACCCCATGGTAAAGTGGCCATCGGTACGGGGGATCGTGTTGGGTGGTATAAATGAAAACGTGTCCGTGCCAATGCGTGTGCGTGTGTGTGTGCGCGTTTGTGTGTGTGTGTGCTTCCGGACCTGTCAAAATTGTGGTTTTTCTTGAATAGTTTGAAAAGCATATGAGCGATTAAGTTGAAACTTGGTAGGGTTGTGCATGATTCCAATATGTGCGAGATGTATTAGCTGTATGGGAAATCGAGTCAAATTTGCTGATTTTTTAGAAAAAAAAGCCAATTTTGCCCCAATTTGTCTTTCCAGCATATCTTGAGAAGTATTTAAGTATTTAATGCAAAATTTTGCAAAAACATACCTGAGAATGAAAGATTCAAGGTATATCACTTTTGTAGTAAAAAGAGTGAAATTAGCTGATTTGTTAGAAAAAAAAGGCAGTTTTGCCCCAAAATTGGTATTTCAAGCATATCTTGAGAACTATTAGATCAATTAACTTACTGTTTTGTAAGTACTTACCTGAGAACATATTGTTCAACATAATACTGCTGTAATGGTGAATCGAGTCAAATGTTCTGTTTCTTGAGAAAAAAAGCCAATGTTGCCCCAAAATTGGTATTTCCAGCATATTTTGAGAAATATTTGAGGATTTAATATAAAATTTTGCAAAAAATTACATGAGAATGAAATGTTCAAGGTATATCACTTTTGTAGTAGAGAGAGTGAGATTTGCTGATTTTTTAGAAAAAAAAAAGGCCAATTTTACCCCCAAATTGGTATTTCTAGCATATCTTGAGAACTATTACACCAATTGGCTTAAATTTTTTTAAGTACTTACCTGAGAGCACATTTTTTTAACGTAATATTGTTATAATGATAAATCCAGTGAATTTTGCTAATTTTTGAGAAAAAAAGCCAATTTTGCCCAAAAATTTGTATTTCCAGCATATCTTGAGAACTATGAGACCTAAAGCTTTGTAAGGATTTACCTGAAAGCACATTGTTCAATATAATATTACTGTAATGATAAATCCAGTGAATTTCGCTGATTGTTTAGGAGAAAAGCCAATTTTGTCTCAAAATTTTGGTATTTCCAGCATATCTTGAGATGTGTTTGAGCATTTAATGCAAAATTTTGCAAGGACTTACTTGAGAATGTAATGTTCAAGTAATATCACTTTTGTATTAAAGAGAGTGAAATTTGCTGATTTTTACAGAAAAAAACCAACTTTGCCCCAAAATTTGTATTTCCACCATATCTTGAGAGCTAATTAAGCTTTATACACAAAATTTTGCAAGGTTGTTCCTATGAACACAATAATGAAGATACAGTTTATTTTTCTAATAATAAACTGGTGAAACTGTATGATTGTTTGATAACAAACTTTGAGCCAGCATCTGGGTCAATACTAGACACCACCTTTTAAACTTTAGCCAAAACATCTTTAGCAGAACTGGCCCTGTGGATTATGTCTTTTATGAAGACATTTTTGTAAACCAAACAATAATTTTAGCTGAACCAGGCCCTGCACAGGTAAATAGGAAACTTAGGTGCAAATACCCATAGAGGGATGCTCTTATATCCTGCCCCTTACTGTAACCACTTAGCCTTACCTACATGGAATAACTCAATGTTATAATTGCGTTATGTAGCGTAATATGCACAGATACTTTTGAGCCATTAGTCATCGTTACTTGAGCCTAGTAGCACTAGGCTATAACCTTAAGTTTGCTACCTTACAGCAGATATAAGTATTGAGATGCTTACCAGAATGTTTGCCACTCATTTACAACCAGTTCCCCGAACTACGTCTCTGTGTGATGTGGTTGCAGTAAACTATTTACAAATCCGTATGTGCATGCGCTGTATTTAAGTCAATGCATGTTGGCGATGAGATATGCAAGTCCGTGGATTGCCCTCTTGTTTTCTTCTTTTCATTATATTCTTTTATTGAAAGGTTTGCCTTTCACATGGATACATCAAGAATTTTATTGGAAAATTGTAAAAACAACCAAAACATTAGCAAGGAGAAAAAGAAAATCAGGAACAAGTTGCAATTGAAAGTAATAGAAGAATGGAGTACAATCAATATAGCAGACGAGGTCAAAAAAGTGGACAATGGGAATTACTCACCGTGGCATTCAGGTGATAGGAAAGGATGTATTGTGTTGTAGCAAGTAGCCGATAACAACACAATATACAGTAAAGCAAGAATAGTGAAGTGATGTTTATTACTCTCTGTCTAAAACTCCTCTGAAGCAGGCTCTTTGTTCTTACATTCATCACAAGGTGTTGTACCTACATGACTCATTACAATTACTCATAATTCTCAGAAAATGCATGTATCAGAGAATAGGTTAGAAAACCGATATAAAAGTGAACGGTTAACAAAGAGTTACCGTATAAAACACAACAGGATGTTCACAATATTACCAGACACTCTTAATCTAGATTACAACTGGTTTTGAACATATATAATTGCCAACTTTTATTTGAAATATAAACTTTTGATAAATGATAATAGTGTCAGGGATGGTCGACAAAAATGCTTCAAAGATATTTGCAATGAAAGAAAATAAAATTGTACTGAAGTTTTTAAAGAAGCTTATAACCGGAGAAAATTTGGATTTTGTTAACATTATTTTTCTACCAAAAAAATATTGTACCGTGTCAAAGAAAAGAACAAGAGGGCAATCCACGGGGTTGCGTATCTCATCGCCAACATGCATATTGATTTCAATACAGGGCCTGCACACAGGGATTTGCAATAGTTTACTGCAACCACATCTCACAGAGACCTAGTTCGGGGAACTGGTTGTAAATGAGTGGCAAATATTCTTCAAGCATAAAATGGTGGTAAGCATCTCAATACTGATATCTACTGTAGGGTAGCAAACTTAAGATTATAGTGGTGCCACTAGACTCAAGTAACGATAACAAAACGGCTCAAAAGTATCTGTGCATATTACGCTACATAGCACAATTATAACATTGGGTTATTCCATGTGGGTTAGGCTTTGTGGCTAGAGTTAGGGGCATAATATAAGAGCATCCCTCAATGGATATTTGGGCCAGTTCTGCTAAAGATGTTGGCTAAAGTTAAAAAGGTGGTGTCTATTGACCCAGATGCTGGCTCTAAGTTTTTACCAAACAATCATACAATTTCACCAGTTTACTATCAGAGTGATATACTGTGTCTTCATTATTGTGTTCATAGGAACGGCCGTGCAAAATTTTGCGTATAATGCTTAATTAGTTCTCAAGACATGGTGGAAATACAAATTTTTGGCCAAAATTGGCTTTCTTTTTCTTTAAAAAAATCAGCAAATTTCACTGGATTTACCATTACAGTAAAATTATGTTGAACAATGTGTTTTCAGGTAAGTTCTAACAAAACTTTAAGTTAATTGGTCCAATAGTTCTCAAGATACAGTATGTTGGAAATACAAATTTTGGTGCAAAGTTGGATTTTTTTTCTAAAAAATCAGCAAAAGTCACTGGATTTATCATTACAGTAATATTATGTTTAACAATGTGTTTTCAGGTAAGTACTTACAAAAATTTAAGTTAATTGGTCTAATAGTTCTCAAGATATGCTGGAAAGACAAATTTTGGGGCAAAATTGCCTTTTTTCTAAAAAATCAGCAAATTTGACTGGATTTACCATGCAAGTTATACATCTTAGGCATATTGGTATCATGCACAACCTTACTAAGTTAAACTTAATCGCTCATATACTTTTCAAACTATTCTGGAAAAACCACAATTTCGACAGGTCCGGACGTACAAACTCACACGCCCGCACACGCACACGCATTGTCACGGACACGTTTTCATTTATACCACCCAACAGGACCCTCCTGTACCCATGGTCACTCTACCATGGGGTACCCCCGGGGTGTCACTTCTCATCCACTCCAAGCGTTTCCATGGCAACCGTTCTCCCATGGGTGCACAGCACAATATATAGCTCCACTAGACAAGTGACTACAATATCTCATCTAGCCCCTATAGGGCGATGAGATAAAAATGTGGGGACACTCCAAAACAAATGACCAACGACTCGACTTCGACTTTATAGAAAGAACAGTTGAGGGGATCTACTTCTTTCACAACAAAAACAATTTATTAGTGACTAAAATTCTATGGCGAAAGCGAAATTAACGGTTCGACCTGATCAACGGTTATCTACCATTAAAGGTACAAACTGATCAGGCCATGGGACTGGGTATTAAACATGTCTTAAACTAGGTAACACTAAATATTTGGAGCTTGGAAGAGTACGCAATGCTTTCATTCACTCTACTAAAGTGGTTGTTCCAAAGAATTTCATTCCGCTAATTGTATCAAGGAGTATGGAACATGTAGTGAACCCCAAACCTGACATACTTCTTTCAAAATGTATTATTGATGCCGGTAATATGTCAGTAGTATTAAACTTTCTTTTTCGAACATAAAATTTTCTCCCAATGGAAGTGAAAGTATGATAACAAGATATATTATTTATAGTCTCGTTTGCACGGTATCGGAATTCTTAAAAGATTTGATATTAGTAGTATTGGAGGAAAGTTTTTTGAAATTTTATCCCCTATCCCCTCCCCTGTTGCTATTTTCTTCTTTTTTTTCTAATGTTTAATTTTTCCAATACTTAAAACTGTCATTTTCGGGTAAAAAAAACCTTAAAGTCTATTTTACTTTTTTTACAATAAAAAAGCTGTATGGAATATGCTGTATGGACTCTCAAAGGAATAAAATAGTAAATAATATAACTTCAGTCACATCGTGTCATGTTTTAAAAACATTGTATCAGATCAGAAGGAAGATATCATTGTTTCCTATTTCTCAGTCCAGTTTTCTGTCCTTGGCTTAGACCTTGGCCTCGAAGGGTAATGGTGTGTCCTAGGCCATGACGTTATGTCCGGTGGCCTAGGTAATTTGAGTCGAGTCCAGAGTTGAGACCAGTGCATAAAATGCTGAGTTTTTTTTTTTTTTTTTTTAATTTTGGAAGCCTGCCATCTTCGTATCTCCAGGAATCTCTTACGACTTCGAATTTCTCAGTGTTATCTTGCATACTGTTGTTGTACTCACTGATCGTGTTCGACTTAATACGATAGGTATTACTCTAGTTGCCCAATAAGCAATACGGCGTGACATGTGGAACAGTTGGAAAATAGGCTTATAAGGGGGAGAGTCGTTAAACACATTTTCGACCCCACTTATTAATTGGTTCATAATGACCCATTTTAAGCTTGAAAATGAAATGAAAATTCGGGTAGATGGTTGAAAGTTATCTAAAATTATCTATCTTCAAAGCGAAGAACACGATTTGAGTTTTTTTTTTTTGGGGGGGGGTTGGGTGGAACGCTAGGTAAAACATGAAATTGTTGCATGATCCCTTGGTGAAACTTTTCCAACTTTTTGTTTCATGAAAACGGCGTACGTTTAAGTAGCAGAATTGACGCACCTTTAAAATATAGTAGAATTTGAATACTTTTGAAAAGTTGTATGGCAGAATATTGGTTCGTACTGCAATAGCTTTAGTTGGCATTGACAATTAATACTTTTGATTAATTGTTTTATTTTAAAGGAACATTGGTCCTCGAATCTATGAAATCATCAATATTCAAGGTTTTTATTGACTGCTTGCGGATGCGTGTTACCAATGAATCCTGCGTGAAATAAATATACCGACCGTCTCGTGGTAGATACCATCCCTAGTCGCATACCCCTATACTCCTTATAAACAAAAGGTCAGTCTTTCATTCAACAGTTATGATTCATTGTCAAACGTTCTGACTTTCATTCTCTTTTAACCGTTAACGGGATACTAACAAGAATTGGATGTAGCACACAAAAGCGAAATGGTGTCCAACCTAATAGGTTTAGGGTAGATTAAATCTCATTGCCTCTCCTTCCAAATGACAACTCCCCGATGAAGCTAAATGAACAACGAAACACCTGCACGGTTGAAAATGCATTCACCATGGAGGCTTACAACAAATTTTAAGTGTATTCTTACTCAATAAGTGAGTAGCATGGATATTTACCACAATCTCTTTACTATCATCTATAGTGGTTGTAGATTAACTGAACATTACCAACTTGTAAAATAAGGACATGTTCAAGTTGACCTGTGCAAATACCTAAGTATAATATGAATTAAGACAAATGTACGTATCTGTCTCACCTTAAAATGTATAGCTCAATATCAGTACCTCAATTAGTTTTGGCTCCATTTACAAGACTCATTACACCAGCACTAAACCTAACAAATATAACGTGTTAAACCACATTGTATAAAGCAGTAGATAATATTTTGTTTAATCTTTTGGATAATTTACAAACCGGTTGATCTATAGCCTGTATTTTCTGACAAGTTTCTTCTCCTTACAGTATGTGCACAGCTATCGATTTGTTTTTCCTTTTTTACGTATCAGCTTTAGAATATTGCTTGACCTTGAAAAAATTATTCCAAGGTTGACAAATACGTGCACGAATCATTCTCACAACTACAGTATAATATGAAACGCCAAAAAGACAAAACAAGAGGGCAATCCACGGAGTTGCGTATCTCATCGCCAACATGCACATTGATTTCAATACAGGGCCTGCACATGGGAATTTGAAATAGTTTATAGCTAAGTGCGTACAAAACTTTAATTTAATTGGTTAAATAGTTCTCCAGATTTGCTGGAAATACAATTTAAGTTTTTAAATTCATTTTGGGGTGAAATTGTTTTTTTTTCCAAAAAAAAAATGCAAATTTCACTCTCTTTACTACAAAAGTGATATACCTTGAATATTTCATTCTCATGAAAGTTTTTGCAAAATTTTGCATTAAAGGCTCAAATATTTCTCAAGATATGCTGGAAATAGCAATTTTGGGGCAAAATTGGCATTTTTTTTTTCTGAAAAACCAGCAAATTTGACTCGATTTACCATTACAGCAATATTATATTGAACAATGTGTTCTGAGGTAAGTACTTACAAAACTTTAATTGATCTAATAGTTCTCAAGATGTGCTGGAAGTACAAACTTTGGGGCAAAATTAGCTTTTTTTTCTCAAAAATCAGCAAATTTCACTCTCTTTACTGCAAAAGTGGTATACCTTGAAATCTTTCATTCTTAGGTAAGTTTTTGCAAAATTTTACATTAAATGCTCAAATACTTCTCAAGATATGCTGGAAATAGCAATTTTGGGGCAAAATAGACTTTTTTCTCAAAAACCAGCAAATTTGAGTTAATTTACCTTACAACTAATACATTTTGCACATATTGGCATCATGCAGAACCTTATCAAGTTTTCAACTTAATCGCTCATATGCTTTTCAAACTATTCTGGAAAAACAACAATTTGGACAGGTCCGGACGCACACACACACACTCACGCCCACACCCACGCACCCACACCCACACGCACACACAAGCACACACATTGGCAAGGACACGTTTCATTTATACCACCCAACAGGACCCTCCTGTACCCACGGTCACTTTACCATGGGGTACCCCTGGGGTGTCGCTACTCATCCACTCCAAGCGTTTCCATGGCAACCAATATCACATGGGTGCACAGTATAATATATAGCTCCACTAGCCAAGTGACTGCAATATCTCATCTAGCCCCTATAGGGCGATGAGATAATAAGTTGGTCGAGGTGTGTTTTTAAGCGATGGCAGCGTAATATTAAAATATTAAAATGGTGTAAAACGGTGTAAAATGAAGTGGCAGCGACGTAAAATGAAGTTGTAGTGATGTATAATGAAACGGTAACGGCGTTATTACAAATGGTAGCATGATTTGCAGTAGTAGCGGTATGATTTGCAACAGTAGCGGAGTGTTTTGCAACTACAGCCACGTGAAATGAAGCCGTGGCGGCCTGATTTCAATGTGGCAGATGATTTGAGCAGAGTTTCAGCTATTCCACCCAAGTAACTAGTGAAAACTGATATTTTATTTTAACTATATACACCTCAACCAAGAATCTTACAAAGAAACACCGCATGGCCCAGCCCATAGTCACTACCTGCAGTGTACTGTCATATGTGCTATAGACAGATTGCCCTGCATACCATATGCAGTAAAATGGTGTAAACCTTAGTCCACTGGTTCCAATTGAGGACTGTAGCCACGCCATACTTAAATATACCATAGACGAAGCCAATTAGAAATAATGACAAGGCCATTCCTAAGCAACAAGGCAAAAATTACGCAGATCTTACTTGAAAACAAAAAATAAAAATGTAAATTGATCAAATTGTATTTGAAACCCCCTCTTACCCAACCCCCCTCCTTCTTACACATAACATTGCAGATTTAGGTTACTCATATTTACCACAGTGGTACCTTACTGGTACTTAGCTTACCGGTAGTTACTTCAATCAGGCTCGGACCTTAAGGATATTGTCAATTCCCCAATGGTTGTAGCTAAACGTCAGTGACCCCAAACTGCGCTGTACACTTCTTAGGAACAAACTTCCCGACCCCCCATTAATTGGCAATACCCCGGGGAAAGGACAGATGCCAGGTATGTGACTTTATGGATTCTAGTGCACCATTTTTTGTTAACGGTCATAGATTGATCCAGGTCCAACCCAAACGTTATCTTTCTTTTAAGTCGTGCTCCTTGTCCCTCCGTTTGTTGTTGTTGTTGTTGTTGCTGCTGTTGTTGTTGTTGTTGTTGTTGTTGTTGTTTTTTTCATATTGGCCAAACAGAAAAGGCATTTCATTTAATTTAAAAAGATTTAATAACCATTAAAGTAGCATTAAACTTAACAAGTCCAGATTCCCTGTTGCAAAGTTTTTCCATTCGAAAGATCATACCCTTTCTATAATAGAAGGCAACTTCAAATCCTCTGACAAGAGACTACTGAGTGAGGCTGCTTATAATATGCCTTAGCACTAACAAAGACAAATCCCTCAATAGTGATCTCTCTTCTCTCTCTTGTCTTCAATATTTTAAGTAGTTCAAGTTCGTGTTTGTGTTTTGTGCCATGTAGTTATGTAGTACTTTATTCAGTTCTTGACTCCATCTGAAGAAGGACAAAGTAGTCCGAAATTTTATGGATGTAATAAATTCCGTTTGTAATTTACAATGCATCACTGTATTTGTCCGTATTTTGTGTTTATCCTCTCAGTATGTATAAACCCGTGGATCATTTTAATCTGGATACTTTACATGTATAAATTAGAAGTGTCACCTTCTTTATTTATACTTCATCCACTTAAACTTGCAAATGCTTAGTGTCTTAACAAAATAAAACGTATACGGCTTTTAAAATGTATGAAATAGGACATAAAATGTCGGATCAATTTTTATTTGTACTCTATGTTTCACCTGCGTGCAGCAGAGAAGCAGTTTCAGAGTGTCAGTTCTCAAATTTCTGATTGCATTACATTACATTTGCGTGAAATATGTAAATAATGGCAGGTCGTGTCTGAATTCCTTTTCAGTTGTCCCCTCCCCCATGATAGACTCTGAAGCCCCCCTCCCAATTGGTTTTATCAACGTTGCAATATGTGCAACAGGTTCGTTGCTTTTCTTTTCCTTGCTAACAGTACAATTTAGTACAAAAGTCGAAACGAAATAAAAAGCTTGAGCACTCAACTTTATACACACAAAGCAAAGAATGTTGGCAACCACAACCCTAATATCCTCAACTTTTCCATTTTTACCATGCTGATTTTCCTCTCGTGCAAAGAAAGAAAAGAAAAAAGAAATAAACATAACACACAACAGTATTGTTAAGACCGTATGTTTGTTGTGTTTAAAATGCACACATTACCCTTATTTAAGCCACTAATGTTATTCTAACTTATGTGGATTATGTAAAGAGTAAACAGTTCCTGGCCAAACAGATCCTGGCCATCATTATAATGACACACAGTGTGATCTTTTTCATAGGCTATAATAAAGTAGCTTTTGCATTTCGTGAAATTTTTAGAAACACATGTGCAGAACTGACAGATTTTATGGGCAATTTCTAGCTTTTCTTCGATGGAATAATGTTGATTACAATCCCTCTTAATATTTATAAGCTTTTCTGAGCTTCCCCTACTGTCTAACAACTGAAATAATGCCTAACAATTCCATTTTCAGTAGTTCCTGCATTTCTTCTTAGAGAGTCGTCTGTGTCAGGGAAAAAAGTTCATTTATAAGAAGTGAACTTATAATTTCCACTTTATAAGTTGCATATTTTGGGTTTTTTCACTGGCTTAGTATCTAATGTAAGAACGATAAATTATCTCAAAATGTCCACAACTGTTTCGATTATTTCGAAAATTAATGTTATTATTTTCTTCTTTATGTTTTGTGAGCTGGTAAATTGTTAATGAAAATAGCTGCACACCCGCAAAAAGTAAATTTTATTCACAATAATATGCTTATGTCAAGCAAGGTGCATAAAGATAACTTTGTATGCAAAATATTGTTCGTGTCTGAAATTAAACATGTATATAACGTGTATTTAGTACAAAGCTCCTGTTGACGTTTGCATCATCTGAACAAGCTAGTGCATGTGCCATTTGAGCACAAAAAGGAAACCGAGGTGTTTTTAACTTCTTTGGAAAAAAGTGTACTCTGCTGACTGTAGACAAAACATCATTAAATTGAATGAAGTATTTAAAAATCTCTGAAAAACTGAAAACGTATTAGGATGGGGAGTCAAATAATTTGATCGAAATATAATGAATGACCAATGCAATGTTTCCTTGCACACGATCTTATTTATCAAGCACAATGAGTTGAATTTGTAATTTGTAACATTTAATGTAAAAGTTAAAAAAGATACGATAGTGACACTTTCTTTGGGATGAACACGATTCTTTTGTTTAGACATCTATTATTTATGCACGAGTTACATACGTAATTGTCATTAAAGGCACATTTTTTTCAGTTATAAAGACTGGAAGTAAGCCAAAGAAAAGACCAACGAAACGACGTTATTTGTACTTTCATTTCCAGTGTAGTATCTCATAAGTAATTGACATTAAAAAATAAAAGTATAATTAAGTACAGTTCCCTTCTTAGCTTGTCTGTTTGTATATTATTTCTTGAGTGAGTGATATTTCAACTTGTTCCATGCACGTTAAACGGAATCAAAACGGTCTAAGGTCAGTTCTAAATAACGAACATTATATCGTTATGTGAGTCAGCTATGTGTATTATTTGTTTGTTTCTTTAAATACGCACATTGACTTGTTTGAATTTCACTAAATTTTCCTTTATCTGTCAAGTTTCATCCACATACCTTTAACAAACGGTCAAACTGAGAGGATCCCTATGTTTCATGTACAAAGGAACATTAATGAGGGAGTGATTAACGATTCAGTTTGGTTTTTGACAGTTTGTGAAAAGACACCTTCCACTTTAGTTCTAATAAAAGTGCCATGCTGGAATCCCTGAGAATGAAATGTAAGATAAGTGAGATGTCTGCCAATAGTAGAAACTTTGTATCAGGAATTTAGACTGTGATGTCACATCCTCTTAGCGAAATAGGTGAATAGATAAAATGTGGGTAGCGTTCTCCGCATACTGTCAAGTAACGGCCACCGTGAAGTACCAATGACAAATAAAACATGAAAACCTCAAGTGTTACAGTGATCACTGTATGAAACTAGATAGTCTCCTTACTTCTTGCATATGCATTTTTTCTTATCTGGTAGACTGATACATATTACAGTAATGTAGATAGTATGATCCTTTTATTCATTTTTGCCCAACGAAAATGAAAGGAAAAAATCAACTAATTGCTCAGAATAATACATCTTTTGTCATATTGGCGATTAGTGTGTAAACGTTGTAGGTTCTGTAAAAAGATTTGAACGATTTCTTATGTTATATTTTCATCATTATAAAACTTGTTTTCATTTTTTATGTTAAATTAAATTTAAGTGACTTCCAAGAGTACACATAATTGGTTAAGTGATGACTGGTTGGAGAGCTTCCACAGCTCGTCCAAATAGTTATTGACTTTTTCTACGTTTACACCTCATGTTACTCCTCTGTTGTGGGGTCACATTTCACAGTTTATTATTTCATCGCCCTGTAGGGGCTAAGATGAGATATTGTAGTCCCTTGGCTAGTGGAGCTATATATTGTACTGTGCAACCATGGGAGAACGGTTGCCATGGAAACGCTCGAAGTGGATGAGTAGCGACACCCCAAGGGTACCCCATGGTGGAGTAACCATGGGTACAGGAGGCTCCTGTTGGGTGCAGTGTACATGAAAACGGACAATTTTGCCCCAAAATTTGTATTTCCCGCATATCTTGAGGAGTATTTAAGCATTTAATGCAAAACGTTGGAAGGACTTACCTAAGAATGTTATATTCAAGGTATATCACTTCTGTATTGAAGACAGAAAATTTGCTGATTTTTAAGGGAAAAAAGGCAATTTGGCCCCAGAATTTGTATTTCCGGCATATCTTGTGAACTATCAGACCAAGTAACTTAAAGTTTTGTAAGGACTTACCTGAAAACACATTGTTCAACATTTGATTACTGTATTTGTAAATCAAGTAAATTTTGCTGATTTCTGAGAACAAAAGCCAGCTTTGCCACAAAATTTGTATTTCCAGCATATCTTGAGAACTACTTAACCAATCAACTTAAAGCTTTGCAAGGACTTACCTGAGAACACATTGTTCAACATAATATTAATGTAATGGTAAATCCAGTGAAATCTCAGTGCTGATATTTGACCCAGCGAATTTTGCCTCAAGATTTGTATTTCTAGCATTTCTTGAGAGAGAATGGAGCATTATACACAAAATTTTGCAAGGCTGTTCCTATGAACACAGTAACGAAGATACAGTATAGTCTGTCTCTCTTATAGTAATAATCTGGTGAAATTGTATAATTGTTTGGTAAAAATAAATAGAGCAGGTATCCGGTTCAATAGACACCACCTTTTAACTTTAGCCAATACAGCTTTAGCGGAACTGGCCTCTGTGGGTAATGTCTTCGAAGATTCCTACAAATTATGAGAATGTCATTTTTAAGTCAAACAATTTTAGCAGAGCCTGCATAGCTAAATAGGAGACTAATTTGCAAATGACCAATTGAGAGTTGCTATTATATCCTGCCCCTAACTGTACCCACTAAACCCAACCTATATGGAATAACCCAATGTTATAATTGTGTTATGTAGCGTAATATGCACAGATACTTTTGAGCCGTTATTGTTATCATTACTCGAGCCTAAGAAGTGGCACCAGGCTATAGGCCTATGGTTGCTACTAATATTGATATCTCCCTTACCTTATCTACCAACCTATGTTCGAAGAATATCAGTGCCAGGATAGGCACTTGGTGACATGTGGTTGCAATAAACTATTACAAATCCTCATGTGCGGACCCTGCATTGAAATCAATGCATGTTGGCGATGAGATACGGAACTCCGTGGATTGTCCTCTTCTTGCGTATTGTAAAAGACACTCAGTAGAGAACATATTTCAGTATCTCATCGAAAAAGGGAAACAATTATTTGCGTATTAAATCGTTCGGTAAGGGAATTGATTGAAAATGCATTTATTTCCGTAACTCATTAATGTATGATAAATGTCAGGTGGGGACGCACACACACCCACGCGCACACACATTGGCACTACCACTTTTTCATTTAATTTATATCACAAACAGGACCCAACTGTACCCGTGGTCTCTCTACCATGGGGTACCCCTGGGGTGTCGCTACTCATCCACCCTAGCGTTTCCATAGCAACCGCTCTCCCATGGAAGCACAGTACAATATATAGCCTCAATAGCCAAGTGACTACGATATCTCATCTTAGCCCCTGAAGGGCAATGAGATAACAAGCAATTAATCAGTCCACTTTGCTTGATAAAGTAATAATGGTGTCTCCTTTTTAGTTTGGATTTTTACTTTATCATGTAAGAAAGGGTCCTTTAATCCCACTGCCATCTCGACTTTCATTGACTGAGGTATTATGAAGGACATTGTTGCGTTTACGCCTAGCATAAAACGCAATACCATTCATGGCATTAATTGTATTTTCCACATAGCAAACATGCACAAAAAACCAAAACAAGAACATTTTTTTCAAAGATTGGACATTTTGAAACAAGAAGTTGCATTCCATCCCTATCGTTGGCCAAAATCATTCGCTCCTTCACACGTGTGTATTGTAGAAGATCGAGAGTTTTTTTAACACCCGGCGCTTTACGTTATACACGTTCATAGTGCGTGGATACACATAGCTAGGCGCAGCGCACTCGGTCAAGAATGTGTAGATATAACGAGCAAGTGTTGAGTAAACGTAGCAGTCATACGTGCGCGTCAAAGTACGTATTCCCATGCAGACCTCGTGGGCGTCAATCTAATCCTTTGATTTTCTTTATTTCTCAGATCCCCTCGGGACCACTCTGTGCGATTTGTAATAGTTCTAAGAAACACTTCACAATCAGTTGTATCTCTCAATTTCTTTTGCCAAAACGTACTGTAAACCAATCAATTCCTTTTCTAGTGCATACACCATATGTAACAGTAAAAGACATTATACTGAGTATGGATACTACCAAAAGAGTTTGAAATAACAACGTATTAGATATAATGGTTCAGTCCAAACATGGTTGCATAGTTTGAAATAGTGAGTTACATTGTATGAAAAGCAAATATATAACAAGTTATGTTCCACCTTGTACTAAAAGAGCCTACTCTACTGTATTATATGCCCTCCTGACCTATGACGTCAACTATCGTCACCTCACTACAATATCTCACATCCCGTACAGTAAATGTGTAGGGCTGAGATAAAAAACTATATTAATGAATTATGCATTAAATTGAAAACTTTAAACTATAAATCAGATATAAAAAACTCCGTAGGCAGGCTATCAGTTTATACATTACATGCAAACAGAAAGCCTCTTTTTGCTGCTTAACTGGGAAAATATTGGTTCAAACCAGAGGTAGAGGTTACGTAATGTCTAATTGACTGGAAACTATTCGTGCTTCAGAGGTGCTTCCAAAGCCAGAGGTTTCGAAGACACAACGGTGGAACTATAAAGCGAATTCTGATATATGAAATATATATTATATATATATGTATATATATATATGGCTTATTAAACTCAACAGCGTTCAAGAATACCCAAGTTTAACTTGGCATATAGCTAGGATATATTAAAAATAATGAAAATACACTCTTTGTTTGCAAGATTAAGTCTGTAGTAACATTTGTGTCAATATAGATTGTATTCGTTACAAAAGCCTATCGATATATGCACCGTTTGTCGCTAATACGATATGAGCATGGTATCGATTTCTAAGGTCATTAAAATAAGTCTGTTCATCCAAAAAGACATATATAGAGTGATTTCCATAAATATCATGAAATTTAATTTTTAAGACAGAAATCTATTATTCGTAACAGTATACGACATGGTTATCCTGTGTTAGATTATCTTCCATAGGTCTATGTAAATCAATACAACCAGCTCCAAGTGCAAACTAATAAAATTTGGTTTTCCATTTTCTCCAAAATCTCCCATTGAAAGGTAAACTTTAAACTATAACATTGATATCTCAAAAATAAAGGTAATTGTACATTTGTTAAACACCAATTGCAGACACTTAAGAGGAAGACATTTATAATCGTTTATTCATTAGCGTACAAGAGAACCTATATATTATTACGTTGCTCCTGGATGACAAATCAGCGTTATTTCAGAGGGACTCGAGAGAGAAGAGATAGCCTTGAAAAGTGTCCCAGGGGACACAAAGGTATATCCACCATAACCCCTGTTTTTGTTCTTGTCCTTGTTATTAATTTGTGGAAATTGTTGACCTCGTCATGGAAATTTCATTCGTTTTTTCAACCTTCTTTGATAAAACACCGATAAAATGGCACAAGGAAATTTATTGCTTCATCTCGTCTTTGCCGCTGCCGCTTTAAATAGATTTTCCAAGGCATGAAGTATGTAAAATGACTTTACTCATCTCTTGATGCCTATTATCATGTAATAAGCTCCATGATTACGCATTTTTGCAATGAGACTAAAGTTAGACAACTAAAGGTAACTGTTGGATTATTTTGAATTTAAGTTTTGAGAAAAAATAGAAAGTAAGAAACTTCAAAATTAAAAACGATAATTAGACAGTGATAAATCATGAGATTTTTTACAGAATATTATTGTGAAGTTTATTCAAAGGAAACAACATGCAACGAAAGTCATCATTTGAACATAGTGATAATATTACAGGGAAATAATTAATTCTTGGTGGCGGGTTTTCTTGTTTGGTATCTAAATAATGATGAATTTGCAGCCATCTGAATCTGAATTCTACCATCTGAGATGATAGTTGTTATTATTGTGTACTATCATGTACTATTAAAATTGATTTTGGTGATTTGTTATTTTCAGTTGGTATATTCCCTCAAAGGCTTCAATTGAAACAGAGAATAGTCAGTCAACCTAGACTGTAAAATTTAAGGCTTATTCTAACACGCAATGTATTAAAATGATAACCCTTAAAATGTTAGCCTAATAGTACATTTCACCTTCAATCATACAACAGCATTGTATATATTATATAAAATATGTTATACATTGTCACTTAAACGGTACTTTTAGAGCAAAATTCATCATTTGTAAATGGGCCGTGCAAACGGGACAAAACTCTATTGACTTTGTATTAATGGCAAACGATTTTGCTCAGGTTGATTCATTAGGCAATATTAACGGCAGAACACCTTAGGTTTAAAAATCACTGCAATGTATATTTATTAAAGGAGGAAGTCTGATGTAACCTATAATCAGCCTAGTCATTTGGAACTCAATCTTCTTCAGAGAACTATGTGACTTTGCAGCAAAATTTCCCCATGTCCAAACGCAGTGTTATAACCGAGATGCATCAAGAGGTATTTTATTTTTTGCAAAGTAAAATGGTAATTTGTATCTGGAGTATGCTGCTATGTCTGTCATTTCGTCACCGCAATGTTAAATTATTCAATCATAAATCCGTAATGCTTGCCGTACCATGTTTGCACATTGTTAATAACATTTAAATAATTATTCTTGAGGTAAACTGTCTTTAGGCTTCTGCATATTAAAAAAAAAATCTGCATTCGTTTTTGTTTAATTTTTTATTGAATTTAAAGTTTTATATTACGTTGATAAATTTTTCGTGAGCAATGTCCGATATTATTTACATATACTGTCTGGAGCGGTATCATCTTTTAGTCTTTACTTAACAAGATTCTCACAAAAGATTGAACTTTATCAAACCCTCCTGTTCACATTAGTAGACATAAAAGAGTGTTTTAGTACTATTCTTCCATGCAACTTTAACAGTTTAGCATGTCATTCAGTGTCTACAGTATTCCATGTTTAAAATTTTGTACAATCCAAAACTGATCCCCAGAAATAATATGACCACAACTTTTCTCTCAGTATAGGCTAAAGGTTTGCATGAGAACTGTATATTTGGCATATCATTGTATTGATATTGATACTTAAAATAGAAGACAAATGTTAGATGCAACTGAAGTTAGTCCATTCCAGGTGTTGCCAAAATGGTCGATTGTCTCTCTTGGTACAATCTTGGATACAACGAAGATGGCATATACAACATCACACCCACAAATTGGATTGGACTTCCCTTTACAGTGTTCTGTGATATGGATAACGAAGAAAGATGAACTGTAAGTTATAAAGATTTAAAATCTGCGAAAGCCGCTACTGAGAGTGACACTGAAGGAACATTTTTTGTATTAAATATGTTCGTTCGAGTTTAGTGTTGAATACAGAAATACCACATACTGCACGTGCTTCCTTATTTATTCACCTTCACAGTGACTAGTGTAGACCATTTGCGATGACTAAATATCTATTCCCATCCTTATTTGAAAACTTAAAGTTCTCTAAGCTTCAAGTTGAGATTTTTTTTCTTGACTTGGAACGGATAGTGGTGTTATTTGGTGAATATTAAAAGTCCACGAAAGTCATGCTTACTAGCCATTTTCAATAGAACTGTCCCATTAATCAAAATGAATGTTTTGTAAGACCCTATCAGTGCCTGACATAGCTATTGATGACAACAGTATGAAGGTTAATCATGGCACTAGTAACAAACATTTCGTGATATATGTAAGTATAGACTACCAGATATCTCAACTCTTAATAATCACTTGTTTCCACGAAGTTCCATTAAAAAAAGAAAACATTGCAACTACATCAGCATTATTGTCCAAGCTACCTAACATCAAGGCGTGATTTTGACAAAAGTTTGAATTGGTGACGTGTTACATTTTCGATATAATAATTTAAATGGAAATTGCTTTTATAATTTCCTCAAATTTGACTTCTTTTCAATTCTAAAAGATCCAGGAGTTCTGTTACTTATAAACTACTCGCAAGACTTTGATTTTGATTGGGAAGACTACAAGAACGGCTTTGGAAATCTCACTGGCAGCTTCTGGCTTGGAAATGAAAAGATATACAGCTTAACAAACCAAGGAGAGTGTGAACTAAGGATTGACATGCGTGATGAGAATGGTGAAATTTTCTACGCAATCTACGATAATTTTCGAATCAGTGCCGAAAACGACAACTATACCCTTCACATCGGAAACTACACTCACGGAGATGCAGGTAGCATATTCATATTTTTGCAGAAGACATTTTTTCCAGTATAGTCCCTAAAACGTCTTCTTTATTTCCAAAACATACTTATTTACGGTTTAGGCGTTACCACCGTAGGTCTGTGCTATTGATTAAATGTTGTATTGATATTAATATAAATATATGATGAATATTTACATTCATACAAAAGGAAAAACAAAAATAATAATCTTGGTTTGAAGACAAATTCCGAGATTATCCGCTATAAATAAAATCTTGTCTCAAGAGCAGAAAAAAATATTACTTACATTTTCAAAGTAGCTCATAAATAAAGTAAGTGGTATTTTAAGTCAAGTTTTTTTTTTCATTTTGGATTTTTCACGCATGTATAGGTGACTCCCTGGCATATCATGATAACCATACATTCAGAACCAACGACTGGTACAACGGCGACGCTAAAACTATGAAAGGAAATACCAAAGGGTTGCTTGACACAGTAATTGTAGGAATTTACTGCTTACTGTTCAGCTGTATATCTAATTCTGCCGAAAGCGATACTTTTATTGAGTGGAAAGGTGCATGGTGGTTCCTGGATGCTTTTGATGTTAAGTCAGCTCTCAATGGCCCTTACGGAAGTAGTTATCTTTTCTGGTCTACTCTTTCTTTGCCTGGTCATATTCAATACACAGAAATGAAAATTCGTTCCATCGATGCAGATCTTGAAAAAGACAGTAAATGAGATCCTCATCACATCGGAACACTGCAATGTGGATGTTTGTGTGATTATTAGGATTCGATTACTTAAACGTAATTATTGTTCATAATGGACCTGCAACTTACAAATTGCTTTCTCTATTCGCATCCGTGTTACTAAGGTGTATTTGATACGTATTGTTCTCATTACGTTTCCAAATAATTGAGGCCTTTTTTCTCGCTGTTGTGAAAAATGGCTTAATCACAGTTATGCTTGTGCAACTTTACAGATAATTGGTAAGCTGGTAAAAGACGAGAGACGGTTGTGGTTAAAGGAAGCCTTACATTAAGAAATATATTACATATTAGTTTTGTGACCTTTGATTCTCAGTTATCAACGTCTACAGACAAAGTTACTGTTATAATTAAAACTCCTAAGAATTCGTCTCCACTTACTTTGAGCAACATGATTTCTCTGCAGTACAATTAAGGTTATAACGGGTACGATGCTTACTTCATCTGTATCTTGTAGTAGTTACAAATCGAACTGAAAATGTTAGGAGGAAGATTATGTCTACTTGGAAATCTATTTATTCCTAGTAAATTAAACTTTTAATACCGTAATTTCATCTAAACGTCTTAAAAGTTAAAACTTCAAATTATTGAGTCAATGCAAGAGTTTACGATCTAATAACGTTTTCGAAATCACATCTCTAACGGTCCTGAAGTATTTTAAGAATACTAAACGTTCCTGATAACTTTATAAATAAGATTCATAAAATAAGTAAGAACATACCTTAGCACGATAATTAACATGACAAGTTACTAGTTTGATGCTTGCATGATGCACTTAATAAAAAATAGTCACTGCCAACAATTCTTAGTTGACGTCTGTTGTCTACGTGATCAACAATTGTTTCATTTTAGCAACGGAATTCACGACAAGTCAAAGATACCAATTGATCACCGAGTGGTTAAACAACCACTTTACCTTTGTTATACTTCATCTACATATCGTCAACATACAAAACTGAAAATCTTTGAAACATCTCATTATGCGAAATAACAGCTTGCGGATGCTTTTTTTTTCATACAAGGAAGGAAGACTCTAATGCAGGGAAGTTTATAAGAAACATCGTCAATGTGTCATTTAAGTATGTAACATTGACACGGTTGTATAACAATGACCACGAGCCAATGATCTTTGCCTCTGCCGTACTTATTGCGTCATCCAAATCCACTTTACAATCTAAACGTCTATTGGATACAGAGCTTCAGTTTTGCACAGGTATTCAAGAAGTTCTTTTCTCACGAAATGTGGATCCCAACCATGATTTCGCTGTTAGTTAGATTGTTCATCGTTATCGAAACAGCGAGTTTCATCCGATCTCCTGAAGGGGTGAGTTATAGCCACATTTCGGTAATTATATAAATATTTGATACATTTTCTGCAATCCTGATAGGTATTGTACACTGTTTTGGTTCTGTAGAGAGGTTAAAGCGAATGATGTATACTTCAGGCAGTCAGTATGTTGTGAAAGAAAAAATCTGTTCTTTAAACGAACTGTACCTCTGTGAATAGAGAAGAGAAAAGTAGCTCGTTTAAGGTCTTGTTTCACTTCAAGACGTTCATTGTTTATTACCTTCAATTGTACACACAGTATTCTCTCCAATATTTACATTTAAAACCACTGAATATTTGAAATATTTATTGCGTTTTCTCCCAATAATTATTTTTTGAAGTCTACTTAAATTTGAAAGCCTTTCACAATTAAAAAAGGAAGTAATATAATATTAATCCGTTGCCTTCGTTCCTTCAAAGTGGAACTATAAACGTCTAGATAAAATATTTTTTCATAACAATAAAGCCAGGAGGTACCAAACACACATTTTCCAATGTATCATGTAATTAATTTCTTCAAAATGTCAGAATAGTAAATGGTTATGTAAATTGTTGAAGTATTAAGTATTCTCATAAACAAAACTCAAAATAAAACTCTCAAAATATCTCTGGATATTAATAAATAAAGGAAATATCATGATCATTGACTGAAGATACAAAAAAAAACACTCTTTACATCGGTAAGATCTAAAACACCAATGGACAATCAGACACTCTCTCAGTCTCTCTCTGGCAAAGACGTTAAATATTATCAAAAACAGAAACCTTTACCTGTGACAAAATATGCATAAAAAAGAACAATCAGTGTGCAAATTTTATTCACTTGACATTATTTTATATTCAATCTTACATATTTGATGGAGAAACCCCAACATGTCATTGCGAGAACTGTTATGAGTAGGTAGTGCCAATACTTAATAGAAACCGAATTTTTGAAAGGGTTATGAACATTTAATAATTATTTCGAAAACAGAATCATTCACTAAATGTGATGTGTTTAACATTCCTTTTAATTTTGTGAGTAGTTTGCTCAGCTTGAACTTAAAAAAATAGAAATTGACTTTATTTCTTATCAGCCAAGTTGTGCGGAGCATGCTTTGGTTTATACGCCCAAAGAAAAACAAAGATTTAAAAAAAAAATCTCAAGTTTTAAATTGATGAAATATGAACAACAATTCTCAACATGTATTTGACGTAAACGCAACTTACACAGAGGCAAAGTACTTGAATTAAGTATGGAATTAGTGAAGCAGTTTAATTACTGTCAACAAAATAAATATTTGTACACGAATTACAATGACACTAATTTATTTCTTCTCTTCCACAGACAAGTGTTACAATCATTTCTAATCATATTCATTGTAATCCAAAATTTAAAAAACTGGTTGATGCAGTTATAATTACAATTCAACTTCGTCTTTGATACAGGCAATGCTCTAATTTTTTTCCTAGAAATAGAATTTTCATTTGACCCGAAACCATTTGCACATTTTTCTTCACTTAGGGTCATCATTCTTTCTTCATGCTAAGTAAAGTTTTCTATTGTGTAGACTTTTCGACAAATTGATTGTGCAAGAAAAGAGAAAAGAGTGCTGCGACTTTCAAAATGATTGGTTGATTGTTTCACTGAGTACATCAATTACAGTAAGCGCTACTTTTGCATCCAAAAAGTTTAAATAAGAGGGTATTAGGGAAGCATTACCTAGAATTTAGATGTAGCCAAACAAAACGGCAGTGAATAATCTTTGAATTATTAATGTCCATCAATTTGAGAAGAACACTCGAAATGGATTTTTGTGACACAATTTATAAAGGGCCATATTAACAATGAATCTCGTAACCAGGTTTCAAAATGTAATTTTTCTCCGAGTATTCAGTCGTGATTTCAGCAATAATTACAGTAAGGAGAAAGCTGCTGTTGGTGAATGCATGAGAGTGATTTACTACAGGAAATTGCGAGATTAGAAAGAACTTATTATATCGTACAGATTCAATCAGATCAATTAAATGATGCCCGTGTTAAGCTTCATTATTTGTTTACGTAATTATGAACTTCAAGAGATAATTGTTCGTTCCCACGCACGGTTGGTTGAGAAGGGGGCCCGGGGAAGTACTAAGTATTTCTTTAATTTAGAGAATGGTCGTCATCCGTAAGGTTACAAATTCCTCTGGACAGTGTTGGCAGAGATAATGATATTCTAGATTAATTAAATAATTTTATAAGAAACTCTATCATGGTGTAGGTTGTTCTCCTTCCTTGAAGGTTGATAATCTTCATTGTCCCAATTATCTCACTGAGGATAATGCCTCCTTTTGTGAAGGTCAGTTAACTATTGAGGAGTGCAGAGCCTCCCTATTTTCTTTTCATGAAAACAAGATTGTTTGGTCCGGGAAGCCAGACAAAATTCGGCGTAGTACACTGATAAATCCTACAAAGAAGGGGGATTGAACGTTACTCATGTAAGCACTTTCATTCATAGTTCAAAGTGTCCGTGGTTTAAATGATATGTTGTTGAAAGCGATGCCCATTTGCTGGCTATAACGTCCCATTATCGTACTTTAAAAAAACAGATTTTGTGGGACAATTCTGCTATTAAGATTAACGATTCTATAGTTACATACTAGCAATTTTATGATAAGGGTATTATTCTCGTGAAGGATCTTCTTGATGACACCCACATTTTTTAACTTTTCAACATTTGCAAAACAAGTCTAACTTGCAGTGTTACTTCTTGTTATATTATGGTATAATGCATGTAATTCCAAATGAGTGAAAACTTGACTTCACTGATATACAGCAAACGCCAAATGATGAGGATTCTTAATTCTATAGAATTCATAGTATACTTTTTCTTTCTAGATATATTTACAGTATTTTAATTAAACGTATTTCATTACAGCCAAAGGCAATCATAAAGAGGCAAACTAGTTTTAATTTTGTTGACGAGCAGTAGCAAAAACTTCACCGACTTCCTTTTAAGTCTGCTAACAAGAGAAAATTGTAATATTCCCAATTTCGCTTTATCCATAGGATACTGGGCACAAATTTTAATTTATACAAAAGTAACATGCAGGAAAATCCAAGATGCACTTTTGTGGGGAAAGAAATGAAATGCTTGGTCATCTTTTCTGATATTGCAAACATACCTCTAATTTTATTTTAGACACTGAACAGGTTATTTTAGGAAGACAATTTTGTATCTCTCAAGCTGACTTCTTTTGGCTATAAAATATTGCTAAAGCATTTTCATTATTTTCGCATTTTGCATGCTAAATACTTTATTTTCCAACAAAAACTTCTTGAACGACTTCATGCATAAATTTACGTTTTCTTGCAAGTCCAAAAACAATTACATAAAATCAAGTCAAGTCAAGTCAAGGCAACCTATTTCTTTTGACAATTTGAAAAATGCTTTCTGCAACAATCATCTCCTTTTTGGGTAATTTCCCTGTATTGTTCTTCAATTATTGTTCATTCATGAATCCACCCTTGAATATGTTAAATCCTTCTGTCACTAGTGAAATTAATGATTGTACAAATATTGATAGAAACGTAATAACCGATTATAGCAGAAAATAAAAACAAGAAATTGGGTCGAAAAGCTAATTAGGCATTAATTGTTCAAGAATTTGTGTAAAATTTGTTTAAAATCTGTAAAAGTCTAAATAAATGTATTGACTGATTTATCAAACACTTTCAAGTTCTTTCGCATCGTATGAGAGTCATCGAAAATTTGAAACACAATTGTTTGCTATTTATTGTAATTGTAAATAGAACATTGTATCGTGGCAATTAAATCCCCCTGTTTATAGCAAATCATGCAGATTACAGGTTTTCTCTAGTTGGACTAAATTAAATACAAGTAGCCTCATATTTTACTTTATAGTGGATAGCCTAATATTAAGTTTAAAGTGGATGATACGATGAAAAGAAATTAATGTGATAAAGGAACGGCAGTTAGCAAACACTGTATTTTGCACATTACTTGTCCTAGAGATTGCTTAAAGTTATTAAGAATATCCTTATCTATACGGTAGAAAAACAGCCGAAATTAAAACCGCTTTTATTCAGTTTGTAGGCTCTGTGTAAGAGTTTTACGAGTGAATACCTTATATTTTTTGTTACTAGTATTTCACATATATATTATCTTTGTAACTGTAATTGACTTGTCCCAAAATTGTTGTGGGTTTATTCACGTTCTATTATATTGTTCTTCATAAAATTCCTCACTTGTTTCAAAACAGTGATTTTGATCGAAAACGATTCTTTTAATGGAATTACATTCCTCAGGGTAAACAACAGATGCTGGTAGCTGCCATAGGGGAACAAAGTCAGAGTATGTACAGTATTCACTAAAATTAATAAACTTGTTTGTTTCATATTTTCTTTTAACAGTTTTTTATACGCTGAATTTCACAATTGCGTTCTTTTTCTAAAAGGTAGTTTTCCTATCTGTTTTTTAAGTAAACATTGCGTTGCGTTTTTCATTTGTCTGAAGTATTTTCATTACTTTAATTTATACAGCATACATCTTGTCAAAAGAAAGTGTGCGGTTCCTCCTTGAAAGTTTTTCTTTCTTTTACTTAATAATATTTCCATTCTTATGAGCTAGGCCATACAAAAATATATACATTCAAAGTACAAAATCACCTTGGAAGTTTGATTATTTCTCCTCATTGTTCACACTTTAATCTTAAGTGAATGGAACTATTTAACCTATTAAAGGAAACATTTCTTGTTAATGTAATTAAGTATATAGTTTCATATCTGTTGATATTCTTCCATCCGGTTTTCAGTTCCAATTATTTCTCTTCTTTTAGGACCATATTATTTCTTTTACCAACATCCTCAATATCCAAGAGATTGCTATGAAGCACTAAGGGGATGTCCATCAAATACCAACTCTAGTGGTGTGTACGTGATTAAGCCGGACGGTTATCCTGAACCGTTTGAAGTATACTGCGATAACAGTCTAGATAGCAGTGGATGGACGGTAAGTTCTCCTGAATAAATTTCCTATTGATCATATAACATTCTTTACATAACGTACAACTACTCACACCCAACATTCCGTCTCTCAGTTTAAATAATACTTTCTGGATCTGCAGACATCAGGAACTGTTTTTCATCAACTTTCCTATTACAGTTTGATGTTGATCGAAGATCAGAACTCGATTTAAAATGTTCTCTTCCCAGAACTTGTAACATCTCAATGTCTTCATTAATAAACCAATATACTACATAAACAGTAAAAATGTTTCTCCCAAGAATCAAGTAATGTATACTCTTTAGGTATTTGCTCAGTTGGATTTTATTTTCTCAATCGTAGATTATATAGCGTAAGTGTGACGGAGAGATATATTTTAACCGTAGCTGGGAAGATTATCGACTTGGATTTGGTTTTCTTTCCACTGACATGTGGATTGGTAACGATAAACTATCATTTATTACCAATCAGAATCGATATCAACTTCGCATTGACCTTGTGACAACAGACGATTTGTCATTTTACGTCACGTATGACGAATTTCGTATCAGCGACGTCTTCAGTAGTTACAAGCTAGTCACTACGGGATCCCAAGGAGGGAATATAGGTAAGGTTGCTAACAGTAAAACATCGTTGGATAATGACCATGTATCTATATCAATGAAAAAACTTGGGAAAACACTATTGCACTAACATGAAATAGGTGATTACATTCTCAAAACTCCAGTCATTGGTGTTTTCTGACAGGCAAATGTATTGAACTTTAAGATCATGGTACAAACTTATCTATCATGTTACTTTACTACAGAGAAAGTATTATTCTAGAACTTTTAATTCTTTCGTACATCTACAGATAGCAGGTGAAATGCTCTGCTTCTTAAAATTGATATAAATATGATCTGACTGTATTACTTTATCTTTAAAGGCAACTTCTGTCCAACCAACAAAATCTACGATGAGTGCAAATGTGAAGGCTCCTGCGCTGATCCCGATCAATGCGTCAACTTCTGCTCAGAATCTCATTCATGCATCTGTCCTCGAGCCTTGGCATATTTGATGAATGGTGACGACTGTATTCGTAAGGAGAACTGTGGATGTTACATCAGTAATACAGATGGTCATCAAGGAGTTTTATTAACAGTGAGTAAACTGAGATTAGAATTCAGTGTCTAATGTAACAAAATATATTGGTTTCCTTTGGATTGTGTTACATTCCGATAGTAGACGATCTACATTTTAATCACAGTACGATGTATAACTGGATTGACTAACTTGTAGTGTGGACGTTAGTCCCGTTGGTTTACCAGCGGGACTAACCTCCACCTTACGCTTTGGTTAAATAGGAGAAGTTACAATAAATTCAAAGGCTTTTCAGATACTGTCCAATTAGAAACAATAAACAATTAGACACAACTATTATTGTAATTCGAAAAGTTGTTTCTTCCGGGGCGGCATTACAGGTATGTTCGGGTAGGATGTAGGATGTACTAATAAAGTCAGCCTAATTTTCTTTTGTTGACTTTTGTACAGGAAGGACAATCATACGTCTCTCCAACCTGTGACGGAAATTGTTCTTGCATTGATGGCCAACTCACGTGTGACGATAGCTATAGATGTGACACTAATGCAGATTGTGTAGAAAGAAACGGTCAAAGACAATGTTACTGTCGTGAAGGATATGTTGGAGACGGTGAACGATGTACAAAGCAGAGGCCAGTCTCTACGCCTAAAGACTGTAAGCAAGTGTATGACAATGGCGGGAGAACCAACGGAATCTATCAAATAAAACCTACCGATTGGTCTGGGTCTCCGTTTGATGTTTACTGCAATATGACAGATGGCGGAGGTTGGACTGTAAGTGACATCAATGTTTGAAGTTTTGTCTTATTCAAATATTAGTTAACACATCATTGTCTTATTTCGTATTTTCAAATTATTTTAGGATATTTCTGTTATGATTAACACTACTTCATATTTAATTTGCGAAAGGTTTTTCAACGTCGTGTCGATGGCTCTCAAGATTTCTTTCTTTATTGGGACGACTACAAAAATGGTTTTGGGAACCATAATCAAAACGTTTGGTTGGGAAATGACAAAATACACAGTTTAACAAATCAAGGAAGGTATGAACTTCGAATTGACTTTGTAAATTACTACGGTGATCCATACTACGCTAAATACGACTCATTTCGCATCACCAATGAAGCCAACAAATACACACTGAATGTTGGAAATTATGCAGAAGGAGATGCAGGTAGGCTCATCGTAAGATGATGGTATGTTGATGTTGATTTTTCTTATTGTTGTTCTTATTACGTGTTCAAATCAGAGTGTAGTACATATTCCTGTTTCGTTTTCAAAAGTGCACCAACTAAAGGACTAAATGTACTTCGCATAGTTGTTAAAGTTATGAATGCTGAAGTAAAGTCTCCAATTTGCAAGAGATTCAAATAACGGCAGTATAAATAACTAACCCCCCCCCCACCAAAAAACCCCAAATCATTCACCTTTCTGTAAGTTAACACATTAACCAGTGAAAGTCTTCCTAAAGAACCATGAGGCAGGTTGTGTTTCACAGCCTCCTTGCAAATGGAAGGGAATGATGGAATAAATGGACATAAAGATTATTTTTCGTTCATCAAACAGCAATTATTTCTTTAATTTTATGCAGGTCTTCTTATTTGTTACAGATCCTTGTTGAAAATACTCTGCTACAATTCTTTGGTTTGCAAATACCACAACTGTTTTGGATGAATATCCGATATTAATCATAGATAAATGATCGAACAAATAAGTATGACATTACCTGATAAGGACATACCCTACTGAACGACAATAGCTTCATATATAAGGATGTCCATGGATCATCTGTCAACAGGAAGAAAAAGGCTGAAATGTAATAAATCGAAATTTTAGTGACTATTTGAAAACATAAGGAGCCGATGAAATGATAAAAGTAAAGCTTAAATATAAGTACACAAGGAGATGTACTAATTTTCTAATACAAATTCCATCGTTACTATCTCTCAAGGAATACATTCGGTCTTATTCAAACTAATGTTTAAAGACCAGTTACTTTTTATTTCATATATAATATATATATATCGTTTACATACAAAATAGTAAATTTTAGCTGAATTAAGTTCACAGTGTGATATAATAATATAAATATACTACAACAAAAACTGTAAGAAATTAGTACACTCAAAGTTGAGAACTGAAAGCATTTTTTGATAATATTAAATATCATTTGTATTAAGATTTTTTTTTGCCACATTGTTTACCAAAATAACATCGTATCAAATCAATTAATGAATTTTCTTTTCTCATCTTCCAGGTGATTCTTTGAGTTGCCACAATGGCGAACCGTTCACGACTAGAGACGAGGACAATGACGATTACGATTATAGTTGGGCTTCCTCTGAGTTTAACAACATGGCACGTTATTATGATGGTGCATGGTGGTACAGTAATTACTGTTATTATCATTATGGTGATGATTCGTCTCTGAACAGTCCCTACGAAGATTATTATTTTTATTGGTATACACTTCCTGATTATTATTATTATTATATTAAGTACACAGAAATGAAAGTTCGTGCAGTGCAGGAATGATCATGGATTATGACGATAAGCAACTACAAGGGAAACAATTAATTTACAATGAAACATCTATGTTTACGGATAGAATCTATGCTTGACGGGATAACTTCAATTTTACACAAACTAATAATACTAAAATCGTAATAATGAAATCTTTGCTTACTATGTCTTATTTCTCTGTTAAGGATCTGAGATATTTGAGTAATGCTTTTTTAAGATTATCTTAACTTATGTTTTTACAAGGAGAGAAGAAACAACGACACAAGGTGTATTAAGACAGCAGGAATTTTCCTGGACTGTGAAAGTATTAAAGATGAGAGAACACAATCAGTTGCGTAAATTGTGACGTAATTTGTTTTACTGTGTTCTTATTTGTTGCTTCAACCATTGAGCTATGCATGTCAACACTTTTTAACTCTTTTCATCCTAAAGAGCGAGATTAGCAATGGTTCCAAAATTAAGAGAGAACATTCACTTTAAAGCAGTAAGAATGACTAATCTCTTTTTTCATTCTTGCTAATGTTGAGTAAATATTCACTCCTAAATTTAAAGTCGTCTCTTGTAATGAAAAACTGCTGAAGGGTTGATGAAGGACGTAGTGGTGGTGGTGGGGGGGATGTAATCTTGAAATTTCTTCATAGATGACCTAAGGCCTATACACATTAGATCATAAAATATGAATTCAGATTCACGTGAACTAACTTGGAAAGATAGAATTGTGTAATCCTTCCATATAGCAGTGGACAAAGTATAACAATACTTGTACAAATTAGTATGTAATTGTTTGTCTCGAGTTATGGTTATAAAGGCCAATGGAACGCTGCCATTCAACTATATTTGTAAAGAAAATGAACTGACAAAGATGGATGCCTTGGAATTTTGTCACCTTATAGATGTCCTTCAGTAGATATGCCACTTTTACAGTGATTGTGTGTGTGCCGAAACAACAGAAGGTAAAAATTATGTTTGATCTTTCTCTTTTCCTTTATTTTTAAATGTACAAGCGAGGTTGTACGTTGACTACGTCTGCGGACTACGTCTTTCAATCAACGAAAATAACAGCAACTACTTTGGAAAGCAACAAAATTGGCATAAAGCAGTAAAACTTACCGGTTCCTACTATAAGCGGCTACATAATGAATATGCAACATTACGGGTCTCACCAAAAACAAACTATTGAAGTCGTCGCTAATTGGTCGGTAATCGTTAATTGTAGTATTTGTGGAAAGGAAGCACTGTATTTACAAATAACCTGCAAATTGATCATATCATTGCGACGTCATTGATCCTAAGTTGTTTGACTAACTGAATATCCAGTACTAGTATACTTACCACTCCCTTGTTCAAAGAAACACAAGTTTGATTTGAATGAAAACTGTCAGCCACTAGATTATCGTATTTTAAACTTTTGGTTGTTACGATAGAAGATTTTGAAATCACATATTGCAGGATTAACCTCCTGGAACCTACGTATTTTTCCAAAATTGTCTGCATGGTGAAGTTAAAAGCCTTACCAAACTTTCGGATATGAAGTTTTCCCTTTTGCCTGACGCACGCAATCACTTTAAATTTGTTTTATGTAACGAATAAATTTAAAATACGTTGTGCACAGATGCACCTTTTGTAACTTATTTGGTGACTGAAGCTAGCCGTTTCTCTTTGCATATCTGTGATAGCTGTTCCATGAGTGTGCTCCATCTAATGAAAGCTATTTAATTAGTGGCACAACTAAGTGTTTTCTATATCAATGAATTTTACGTTGTTCTGTAGTCCATCCCCCAATAACTGCTTATTGGATAGTGCAACAAAATTTCCCAAAATATCTGCTTAGGCAACAAACTTTTCAGGCCATTTCATTTTCTTTATGGAACGTTCCTTAACAGAAATGGGTCGTCTTAGGGACCCTGGTGATATCCCTGCGCAAAGTCCCAGCGGGGTGCACAGGATTTTGTATCCTCGGATGCTCAAAGGTCTTAGCATGTCTCTGGGTAAATTAAATAAAATCTCGGGACAGGTATGTTTTTGTTCAAAGTGAATCATTAACCTAAAGATTTCAAACGATTTTAATTATTTCGTCTATGTCTCTCCTCACAAGACGAGAGCTTAGGACACCTCATAGGGTCCAATCACAAAGCTTCATATATCAAGTGCTGTAATTATCCGACTTACTGACTACAGGAAAATCGTAACACAAGTTTGCAAAACATTTTGTCGATTTGACCGCTCACATTTAGAGTCTGATCTGTGACCTCTGACCTTAAATTCCGATGTGAAACACAACCACAGACCATGGGTTATTTATATACCAACTTTGAACTTCATCAGCACTGCCTTCTATCAAGAATTTTAAATGTAAAATTTGAATTCTATTGCAAAGGCAAAAGCGATCACAACTCTTTCACAATCCTTGACTCAGGTCCTACTAAGCTTCAGCTTAAGATTAAAGAAAGCCTTCACATCAGCTGGCAAAACCCTAGTCTTAACAAACAGCGAGAATGTCCCTCATTCATTCTATTTAACTAAGCGTTTTCAGTGCTATATTCTATCTGGCGTATTGTAGACTGTATTACCATTCCTTCTTGTTGTACCTGATGGTGCAAGCTGTGCTTGCGAAACATGTCGTATTTTTGGAGATTTTATTGGAGAGTCTTGTGCTACGCAGACCATGTATATATATATATATATGTGGAGATGGCCAATAAAATCTCTAGACAAGAACTCCTATACTGCGTTCCCACGGAACCGGGCTTGACCCGACCTTGGACTCCCTGTTCAGCCCGGTGTTTTAAAGCCGTGTCCTAACGAGTTGTAGACCACCTCGAAGCAGGGCAAGAGCTTCCTGCGCGAAGTGTATACTATACATCTTTGCAGTGTTTACGTTGACCAATTGATGATGATGAAGCTAAAGATTAACCAATGATGCACAAAGGGGCTGTGTCTTCAGTATGCAAATGTAGCGTGCACTGCTTTTGTATGTCGCACAGTGCGGTGCATACACAACTGCAGGAAGTAGTTGGGCCGGCAACTCCACAGGCTTAATGATAATATATGCAATAGTGATGTAATATCATGGGATTTGCTATATGGCTTTGCTATAAGTTTGTAGAAAAAATACATCAAAAAGAGCTTGGATACTTGACTTCATGTATTTCTCATTATTAATGATTAGGCGTTATACGTTTTGACTGATCAATATCGATGACACGAGACCGCCCGTACTGCCATACTTGCACTCATTAGGGGAAGGGGATGCAACTATTATTTTTCCATGCAAATTCCACGGTAGCACTTTTTGTCATGTGGAAACCCTGTTTGCATAAATGTCAAGCATAAGCATATGGCAAACTAAGTTACAAAAGTGCATATTGGATACGAAAGGTTCCATGTAACTGGACGATTGGACTACCGGTACCATATACTTACCCTGTACTAACAATAAGCGTTCGACATGATGGTTCTACATGGCTTATAGTGATAGGGAGCTGTTGGCATATTGAGCAATAGGCGCATATCGTGAGGCTTGAATAGTGGGCTACATTTATCGTTTACCAAAACATCTTCACAAATTACAAAGGAACAACAATGTTGGATGCTACGCCATGTTCCTTGTTTACCAAGGCGGTGAGCAAATTGAATCATGATGGCTATCAGTCACCATCTAACTTAAGCATATGTCGTTGTGTACAATTGACGTTACACCTCGATTGGTGACATGAAAAATAAATGTAGTACTACAAACTTCAGCAAGTTTCAGTATATTGTTTTAGGCATGTATGTCAGAAACAAAAAAATGAAATCATCGAAACCACGCACTTGTGCGTTCTGGTTCATTCTTCTTCCTTTCAATTTCTGCAAAAGAAAGTTCAAATCACAACTTGTCACATCTATCAATTAAACAATTTTCTGCAAAATGTCCAAGTTTTCACTTCCCAAACCAGAAATACAAATGTCAGGATGTGATAAGTTGTCATTCAACATTTGGCGATTATTGTTAAGTTGCTAAGAAATGGGCGACATAACTTTTCGCATTTATTTTTTAATTTCTCACGTACAAAAACAAGTGAACAAGTCAACATTTTGCATGAAATTATTAAATTGGCTGCATGTAATAAGGAATTGTCATGTGAGCATTTTGCAGTAAACTGTCGACTTATAAGGGCCCGGCACTTAGGTTTCTGTACATACTGTAAGGGCGCGTTCACACTACAACGATATCGGATCGGATTACGATCCGATTTTTTTATTTTTAGAAAATATCCTCTCCATCTCTGATCGGAAAGAACCAAAAATTTGTCAACTTGTGTAAAGATATGATTTGTACCAGAAGACCACGGCCATGAAATATTATCTAATTATTTCGTGACGTCACATCGACAGACAGCTTTTATCGGACACTCGTAGTCCGTTCTTTTTATACACGTTAAACCATATATCCAAAACACCTTCAAAAAGATTCAATATACAGCAATAATGATAAATTTATACATTATTGGCTATGCCATTAAAGGGACAATTTCTTTCCTTTTTTGTTGATTGTAAACACGGGCATATATAAGTAATTTGATAAACGCTTTTCTTCGTTTTTCATGGCACAATTTGTCCATTGATTTTCCCTTGCTTCTAATTTCTCCCATTAAATAAATTTCAAACTGCCATAACTTTTGTGGAGTGATTTCCTTTTTGGGTTCCCAGTTTAAAAGAGCGAAGTGTTTCTTGACGTTCGTCAACTTTTTATCTTCATTTGAATACCTTTAGGGCCGTAATGATGACCCCACAAATACTGAATACTACACCCTCACATGAAAGCTGGAGAATATTTTGCCACCTTTCTACTTTTCCACGCCTGACAGGCATGCAGAGTTACTGTACATCACAACATTTGTCTCAACTGAATATAAAGAATTGGGAACTTCCCTTTCCAAAGATGTAAAAACCTTTTCAATTGACCGAGAAACAAAAACCCAAAACAGAATTTTAAAGAACCAATAGTTGAGACTGTTTACTAAAATGTGACTTGGTATTGCCGATCTATACTAGTTTCATATCCCACTTTACACATACATCTGCACGTAGCTGACCAAGACAGGACTACTGTCGCTGAAAAGAAGTCAGTGAAATCGCATATTTCGAGCGGAAAATATAAACAAAATCATTCCCTTTTCATATAAAGTAATTTTAACACTAGAATGATACATTGCATGAATTTTTGTGTGATTTTGTTCTTAATTTAAAGAAAAATTGGGATTTATTTTCTGGTGATCTCTTTGCAGAAATTTCAGTCTCAGTACACGTGGACTGTAGTTCTCTTGTCATAGGAATGTTAGTTTTGGCAAGGATTCAAAAGACTTAATGATGAAATTACTAAGTTATATCTACGTTGCACTAATCAATATTCTAAGGAATCATTAAAGCTAATTATGGATAGACAAGGCAGCTCAGAACATTTTCTAGCAAAACATTCCAGAACTTTATCCAGAACTATAATATTTATCTCCCCTCTATCTAAATGATCTAGTTCCAATCAAAAGCGATGAAAAAGCCATACACAGAAAAAAAAAAAAAGAAAAACACCAAGTGATAGGTTACTCAAGCATGGATTAACTTTGCTCAGGAGGCTAGTAACGGGTGCACAGGTTTCCATATGTGCAAAATGGTGCTAAATTTGATTTGAATCTGAACATATCTTCCATAAATTCCTACTTATTTTGAAGGGGAATAGTGAGTTTAGAATTCACCAACATGCAAAGAAAATAGCTTTAATCATCGTTAAAACATTCCGTCTCATCAATAAATATTATGTAATGATTGTGCAAAGTTTGGGTAAACAAATTACTGTTGAGCAATAAATAACTGGATTTCTATCTGTTAGAAACTTATTTCTTGAAAAGAAGGATACAGTTCTTCCTTATTTTGAAGGATATATCACTCTATGTCCTTAAACATTGGTTTAAAAACATGATTGTTTTCTGTAAAACAAATTATTTCCATTTAATGATTTTACATTTTCTTTTTTGTCCCGCGTGCGTTGAAAAAAAAAATATTGTTTAATATACCTTAACTTGTTAATTTAGAGGGGCAATATGACGTTTCAGATTAGTATATTGAAATATTGGTACACCTATATGCCCCCACACTTTTCCTAATCATAATAATCGCGCTATATTCAGCTTCCTTAAATTTAAGCAGGGGCATAGCGAGAATTAAATGTTAGGGGGCGGTCCATGGGGACAGGTCTAAGGCTAGCTCATAGAGGGTGCACTAGATGCAAAATGGTGCCACATTTCAAGCTGAACTTAAATTTAATACATCTCCAGGAATCCTTATTTTTCAAGAAATGATTTAAATTTGTCGTCAATTTTGAATCATCCTGTCCCCCACCCATCCTCCTACCCTCACACGGAAGTAGCGTTTTGCCTAAAGCATATTTCATTTGTCATATATAAAAGAGCAGAGCATGCATTTTCAGAATACGTCATGGCAGTGACGTAGTCAGCATTCCAGAAGAATAAAAGTATACACATCTTATGTGTAGACCTATGATATTGCGGTGTTCGTCTATTTCACGATTTGGATGGGATTCTAGTCAATCTAGTGTTCGAATTGTCACTAGGACCTAGGGAAAATTGGGTAGAAATAACAACCACATTCACTCCATACTACAAAAACATGCTCAAGTATAAATCGCTACCCTCTTACATAATCCTGTCCTCGATTCCTTCCTCTCTTTTCCTCCTCCTTCCCATTCTTTCTGCTTTATATTTTTCGCCTTAATTTTTGTCTCATTTTTTTCTTGTTCTTTTTTTTGGGGGGGGTGGCTACCACACCTGAATTTAAGTAAATGGGGAATGCAAACAGCTTTTTTTTTATTTTTGAAGAGCTGACGAAGTCACTGTGACTTTAAATACTAATTTCATATTGAGTGAATAAATAGACCGGTAGAAACAGCTCGAGAATGTTTTTGTTTTTTATCACTAACGTAGCAAGAAGGGTGAACGGGGATAGATTAGGAATTTGGGAGGACGCGATGGGCGACGTTAAACAATATAGAAGCGACAAAAAAAAAAACGAGAAAAGTAAGGGACGTGTGAGAAGTTGATGAGTGAGGGAAGGAGAGCGTAGTTTGGAAATATTGATACAGAAAAGCTTCCAGTAACTTTACATAATGAAATTCACTTCTTTTTTCTGTTGATCAGGTTAATTGAAGAATCTTAACATTTTTATTCTCGCTTATTTGTGTCCCATTGATGATCTGTCTTAATTGTATTTTTTTTTCTAGATGGCACCATGGGGGAGTGTGGGGACTAATTCCCTCGCATTTAAGAGACGCTGTCTTTAATAACGACTGGAAACTGCTTTTATAAGCTATATATTCCTCTAGCAAATGGGGTGTGGTACACATTTATATTGGTCATTTTGATGGTCTTCACAAAATAGAATGTGACACTTTCTGTATTTTTGTTTTCTTCTTTTTCTCTGTTGAGTTCAAGTCATCTACCTGAGTCACATTTCAGAAAAAAGTTGTTGCGCCCCACGCAAAGTCATCTTCTCTCTACACTAAGAATTGAACATTTTCTCGAGCTACCGCATTTATAGTTTCCTTCAGAAAACCTCAGACTTGAACACAATTTTCTTTTTCCTTTTTTTCTCGCCCTTTGTACGTTCATACATCTACCACATTGTTTATGAACATAGTTGTGTAATAATTTCCGTATTTTTTCCTTACTTATACCTAGGTCACAAAATTTTGGAAGTGGTCACCTAAGTTCCTCCTCATGCCCAGATCACCTCCCATGGTAGCACTTTTCTATGTTAAATTCATGTCCAATCCCAACCCCCGCTTTCTGAGCTTGGCGCTGCTCCTGCATATTGCTTCAAGTGACATTCTTTGTATTAAAGGGAAATAAAGCGTTTGTTTTGGAAAAAAAAATCCATATTTTTGACAGGCCCGTATCCAGGAAGGGGGGGGGGTTCAGGGGGTTCAGACGAACCCGCCACAAGATCTGGAGTTCCGCTCATCCTATGATAATAGGCCTACAGTAGCAACATATGTAATGAGTTTTAAGTTGTTGGTCATTGTTATCGGGAAAATGTTCCACTTGTGGTAAAATCGACCCCCCTCCCCCAACTGAAAAAGCTACATACGGGCATGTTTGAAACCAATGTTTGTAGATGTAGAATGATTGATTATTCAAAATGAGGAAGGACAGAAGCCTGTTTTTCAAGAAATGAACTCCTCACAGAGAGAAATTCCGTTATTTGTTGCTCAACACTGATTTGTTCACCCAAACTTTTTAAAATTCAAATGATGCATCTTCCATTACTCATAACTTCCATAATGTTTTAAGGAGATGAAGCTTTGGCAGACGTTTATTGATGAGACTGAATGGTTTAACAATGATTATTGCTATTTTCTTTTGTATGTCATGCTGATGTTATTAGCTTGAGTTAAGAAAGCGTACACTATCATTAAGCATGTTTACGGTAGTTGCACATCATAAGATTTGGAAAATTTTCGAATTTCTGCAAGTTCCGTCCATTTTGTCTAAAATGGCCTTGTCTCCCCAAATACCCAATAACACATGAACCTCTGTGCCAGACCAAACACCCCTGTCGCTGCTCTCGCTCGCCATTTCCAATTACTCCTTTGTGCTGTTGTCCTTTACAATCATACAGCTAGTTTATTAATGGCAAGATACACGGAGTGAGAGCAAACCGAAAAATCCCCCTCAGGCAAAGTTTATTTACGCACCGCGGGAGGTGAGTGGGGCAAACTCCAACTCAATCCACCTTCCGAGGAGGATTGAGAAGCCCTGACCCAGCCCTGACCCAACCCCTGTTCCCACGCTAAAAAGAGTGAGTTGACCTTGCTTTTAATTGGTTACCCGGGCAAGTCGGGGTTCGTGGGACCAGCATACTACAGTACAAACTTGCAGCCCCACCTGAACGGATTCCCTTCACAACTTTTTTTCACCCCAATGTTAGAAATCTTTTTCAGAGTCTTCGATCTCTGTGGGGTATCCTCCAAAATGACATCGCATTAGAGGGCGTTTTTAGGCATGCGCCCCTTCTGTCTTTCAAACAGCCCCCAAACCTCAAAAAAATTCTTGTACGTAGCCAAATTCCAAGGCCGCCAGCTCCCTCGGGTAACTCTCCATGCAAAAAACCACGCTGCCAAATATGTCGTCACTTCTGTACTTCTTTCCCTATGACCCCTCCAGGGACTACCCTCCATTTATACCCTGGTAATTTTAACTGTGATTCTGCCAATATAGTCTACATTCTTTTTTGCAATAAATGCACTGAAGGCAATTATGTTGGAGAAACGAAGACGAAATTCCGACTACGTTTTAACAACCACAACCACACGATTTTACAACAGCTCAAGGGATATTCTGTAGCCGAACACTTTTCCTCCCCGGGTCACACAATACTTAATCTTAAAATCTGTATCTGGAAAGGCAACTTTAAGAATGACGAGATACGTAAAGCTGAGGAGTGTAGGCTAATCCTACGCATCAACAGCCATACCAGGGGCCTTAACAGAGATCTAGGCATTTTAACTGAGTTTACGTTGTAGGATGTATTTTTCGTTTGCTCCATTACTCAGGTCTCTGAGGAAGAGGTAGGACCTCGAAATATCAGACCACGTTTTTCTCTTATATATTATGTTGGTATTAAAGGCACTCTCATCCATTATATGGACGCATGTGATTTATGCTTTGCTATCTGTATTTATATGCCAACCCAAGGATTCTACTGTCATATATATATATATATATAGAGAGAGAGAGAGAGAGAGAGAGAGAGAGAGAGAGAGAGAGAGAGAGAGAGAGGTTTTATTTGCTTTTACAGCCCCAATACTTAACTATTATACTTGCTCCTTTACTTGTAAAGTTGAGCACTTTGTTAGGTCTTGTCTTTTGGACACTTATTTGTATTTATATATATATGTACATATGTATGTATATATATATATAGGTAGCACATCTTCAACAATGGAAAGGGTTGTTCTTTGATGTCTGATTACATAAACATTACAAAGTAAATGGCACACTCCCACAGACATGCTTATATGAACACATGTAAAACTTTGAGTCACCCTGGAGCTTGCTTAATTTCGTTGACAAATAGGCTTCTTGAATAATGACTTTTAATCATAATATGTCAAATGAAGAGTGAAATACCCCATATGGGCTGCAGCTATAGTAGACTCTGCAGAGCCTTCCTGTCCTGGAAAGTTTCTGTAAATCTTGGTTCCGCCACCTCTGAACTTCCATACTGTACTGCTCTTCCGGAAAAGTGTTTACTCCCCCACTGATAGCTGCCCTCGCAGACTCTGGACACTCGTTTTAATTATGCACACAACTTTTAACTAAAACCACTGTTTTTCGCTACCGAATTCGGTAGAAGCCAATCACGGCCATCGTGAGAAATGATGGGAGTGATGATGGGGAAAGGACGTACGACTGATTAGTTACGTAACTATCATGGCAATATTCTACTCTCCTTCAACTGTTTTAGGCCTCTCCTAGCGATATCCTATTTCTGACGTAGGCAAATCTGGTGATACGGTGAAAGTTAGCCCAGGTACCATTATATTCTCTCATTGTTCGATCGCTGCTATTGGCTCATTTCATGGGACCAACGCGTAGTATTTTAATATGTATTAATCCCTTACGTCAAACGCGACTATTCATTTGTACATAATTATATCGAGTGTCCAAAGTCTTTTCGGCGGACGGCGATCACAGGGAAACGCTATTACTAGATGAGTACATATCCTCGGTTGGGTATAAGTAGGCTGCAGCTCAAATTTTAGGGAATGTATCAAACAAAGGAGGAGAATTCATTCGCCGAGAAAGACTTTGGAAAGTCTACAGCTATAGCAGATTTTCTTCGTTTGTGGTAGTAGAAAAGCAAGCACTCGCAATTCTGTAAAAATTAGCAGCTTCCTTCCTTAGCATCCTAAGACAGCAAAGTTACGGCTCAATACATGAATCATAGTTAGTACAAAAACAACAACAGTGATTGATGAAGTGAGGGGCGGCATTTTTAGATGATTTTTGTATGCAGTGCAATCATAGTTATACAATGATTACCTAATCTGTATCCCGTTGTAGTTAGTACGTGAACTGACAATGTTGGGAAGATGATTCTGTGAAAAATGTTGGGGAGATGATTCTATGATTAAATAAAATTTTGCTACGAACGCTACAGTTATAAAACCACCATATATCACACGAAATTATATAGAAAGTTTTACAATATTGATAATGTAACGAGTTCTTACTTTTTCTACACACCCGGATAGACCTCCTGAATATTCACGTTACTTAGTGGTCTATCTAGTACTTGAGTTCACCTCGTAAGCGTCAAACGGCACAAATACATGCATGCACGTACAAATATGCCTAGTACGTAAACATATACGTGCCACAACATCACAAAGAAGTAACTTCACAATTTGCTTTATCCCAAAAATCGAGTGTGCGGGAAATTATTCCCAAAAATGTGTGCGCGTCAAAATGTGCCTGAGTTCCCGAAAGCGCAGTCACTCTGGATGTTTTGAATGCCCTGGGAAACGCGTTGCTTCCATTTTATCTTCAAATTTGAGTAAACGTCTCCAGTTCTTGTACAACTAGACGATTTAGTAGACATATGTATACGCTGTAAAAGTATACTGAGTATGCTTCCAGACATAATCATCCAGCCCAAAACATGGTTGCATAGGTTGAAATACCGTATCACATTCATGGAAAGGCAAAGATGTAAAAGTCATGTTGACACCATACACTGCTAGCACCTAACACACTCGATTTTGCTCTACAGTAACAGTGACATGTGACCTTGACCTATGACGTCATCGGTCAAGCTGACACTAAATCTCATTCACAGGCACCTACCCACCAAGTTTGAAGTTATCCGACTTACCGTCTATGAGGAGTTCGTGAAACACCATTTTTGCGGATGTGACTTCTGATCTCGTGACCAGGTGACATCCGATCTCGTGACGTCATCAGTATTTTAACAGATTTCTTGTATCGTCTGCATTTAGAATATGATAGTTTTATCACTTTAGGATGGTCACACATATAGATAATATTAAAAAAGTGTTTTCGTTTCGTAACCTGTGACTCTTGAACCTTGACCTATGGCGTCATCAGTTGAGCGGGCACCATATCACACATACGCAAGTCTCTGTAAAATTCATTCGACTTACCACTTAGGAGGAGATCGTGACACACTTTTTTAAGCCTTTTGGTGATTTGACCTCTAATCATGCGACCTTTAAACTCTTGACGTCATCAATATTTAAAAAAATTCCCATTGTCTACTATCCGTGCATGATATATATATTATTCTAGGATATATGCATAAAAACAGTACTAACAATATGGTTTTGGTTTTCCTGATATGTGACCCCTGACTTTTGACCTACGACGTAATCAGTCTGGTGGACTATACATCGTATTCCCGAGCACCTACCCACCCAACTTTGACTTTC
The DNA here is from genome assembly GCA_021234535.1 of Stichopus chloronotus. Classification (NCBI taxonomy): domain Eukaryota; kingdom Metazoa; phylum Echinodermata; class Holothuroidea; order Aspidochirotida; family Stichopodidae; genus Stichopus; species Stichopus chloronotus. The sequence goes on from CM037849.1 coordinate 443,337, forward strand.
ATCCGACTTACCGTTTAGGACGAGATCGTGACAAACTGTATTTTGTACATACACACACATTTAGACACACCTCAGGGCCTAACCCAAGTGGGTAATTTCGATCCATGTCATTTGTGTACCATGAGGTGCCCCGACACAAGGGGTACTAACCCACCAAGTTTCGGGTGAGTGCTACAAGGGGTATAAGATGGGCTACCATTTAGGTGTCACTTTTTGGGACTTAACTGCTCAACGAAGTACAATATCTCCTGCCTGTATACTACGTAGATAACGCATCTGGCTATGACAGCATTGATATTCTTCTCTCTCCTCACCCAATGGGACTTAAATTCCACAGAAACAGATAATGACAGTATGTTATATCGACTGTGGCTTTTCCTCTGACATTCAGGATCCTTCATATGTGTCACTGTTACAACTGCATGTGACATTATTTTTACTTATCTGAACTTTCAATTTAGGATATTCCATTTCTTAATGGTCACAATTGAAACAGCAGTAATTCCCTATACTCTGGTTACAACCTTTTCGGCGTTACAAACTCTTCGGCGTGCGTTTGAAAATGAAGGAATGACAACGCATACTGTTTTTAATATGAAAATCAATCAGCTTTTACTGAAAATTTTGTCTGACATTTCCTTTACAACTACGTAGTCCAAAACAGTTTGTTGCCAGCAATTATTTCGAGAAAAATAGCAGCCCCATTCCAGCATTACCTGTTTAGATTACTGTACATAAAAGAATGTAGAACATTTAGTAACAACATTAGAATATTCAATCAAATGCACGTAGTATTTGATACATAGGTTACTTCTGAAAGGAATCTCATAAGAAGTAATTCCAAAATACATAACTGAATGTGTTTCGATCAAAACATTGTTTAAAATACTGCCATAGGTGGGAACTTTGAAAACCTGCCGGTCAATTGAATCAATATTCACCATTTTCCAGTTTCTTCCCCCTTCAGTCATAAATCCTCTCCCGCTGTCGTAATTTTTTGTAATGACATTCAGAGTAATGCCATGACTGAAACTAAAACCACGCAGTCCTAAATATATAGTTTACCTTATACATATACATTATCGGAGCTATAGAGACATTTACATAAAGCTGTGATGCCTTATCATTTTGTATGAGTTCCTTCAATAGCGTATAATACAACGTTGTCCACATGCAATCAACTTTACAGTTGTCTAAGCTATGGGAAGAGCGATACTTGATCAAGTTTGAGGTTTCGATTTCATATGACCAAGCCAAACTGCTGTTCCTTTAAGTAGAAACAGGGTTATGATCCGAGCCTTATACTTTGACACTGATCTTGGTAGTTATCTCCAATAGCTAGAGTTGTTTTTATAACTTTATCAGGGGGCAATGTTTGACCACCACGGAAATTTAAGAGTCATGCAGTGATCTATAAATTGCTACTGACGAATGGAAATACCATATACTCAATATAAAACTTCAGAGTTTTATAGTAACAACGGCCAGTGGTGGGAAAATGCTAAAGATTTTTATGAAGATGATACTTTGTGAACAAACTGAGTTAATTGTGCACTTAAGTCCAAATGCCACAGCAATTTGTGGATTACCATTTGCAGTACAACTCATCAGTGGGGAGTTCCTACGGTACTCTGTATAATTCAGTTACAAAAATTCCAAAATGATCGGTCCAGTCAGGCAGTGTGCATATGGGCAGACTATAGTCAATAGCCTGGCTGTTATTTTTAATACGTTGGTGAGTTTGTCAGTTACATTTTCTTGTACGATTTCAAATATACATTTTAGTTGAAGTAAAAACTGATTCTCCGAATCGACAGTTCAGCAATAAAAACCTTTGTAGCTATTCTAGCTGAATCATTAAGGCATAGATGAGATCAGCTGTTCACATTCTGTCAATTACAGTATTAGTTCATACTAGTTAGTAATCCTTTGGTTCTGCCCAGTTATTGATTTGTGATTAGATTATTATGATTCTAATAAAAAATATTGGATTTGAGGTACACAGCTGTAATCAACTTCAATCAAGCAGTTGGTTACACTCAATCTGAGATTGTCGAGAGATTTCATCCAGTTATGTATACTTACTATAATTATGTTAAAATGAAATGTAGTTATAAGTAGATGGGCTGAATATTCATTGGCTCTAATGAGGAGAAAAGAAAGTTGAGTGGCATGCTGCACTTTGACAAGTTCTACAGTATTTGAATCCATATGCGAATGAGGCAAAGTAGGAAAATTTGGTAAATATAAACAAAGTAAAAAAAATAAAGTTCAATCTCAGAAAATATTATTAGCATTCAAAGTAAGATCAGCAAATTACAAACTGACCAATTGTAATTCAAATGCAACATTGGGAATTTCTGCAATCAGTCAGTGCTGTGCAATAACAATGTGATTCCACGTAATTAAGTTTGTGCTGTTTTCTGTTTGTAATTACCAAAATGCTTCAAAGGGCATTAAGTTAAGAGGGAAAGGGATTGATCACAGACTGGGCATTCAAGTGTACAGTCTGTAGTGAATATTCAGATATCACTTCAATGCACAGTACGTTACAAGTAACTATCAAATGTATAGGGCAGGATAACTCGTTTTTTGAGATGTCTTATTTAAGTACTTTTAATTTAAAATTCTTTTTTAATTTTAGTCGTTATTAAACATATTTAAACTGCTTATTGAAATTCAAGTAAAATATCTTAGAACTAGACAAGCTCTATTTGTCAATAAAATCAACTTGCTTAAGACACAGGTTCTCTCTTATTTGGAAATATGAACTAGTTAGATTAGATTGTATACGGTACAAAGTCCACAAATATCTTTCTTACAGTATTTGAAAGAGGATGATATGATCCAAAGAATGTTAACCTCTTTCTTGCACTTTCTTAACCTCTTTCTTACATCACGTAAAAAATGTTCCATAGACCCTAGTGACTGGTACATTTGACTTAAAAAAAAAAAACAACTGAATGACATGTTTATTGGATTTTACTTCCTTTCTCAAATTATACAACGTAACTTCGAAGGACAAATACGTTTCAACCGTAGCTGGGAAGATCATCAACATGGATTTGGTTTTCTTTCCACTGAAATGTGGAGTGGTAACGATAAACTATCATTTATTACTAATCAGAATCGATATCAACTTCGTATTGACCTTGTGACAACAGACGATTTGTCATTTTACGTCACGTATGACGAATTTCGTATCAGCGACGTCTTCAGTAACTACAAGCTTGTCACTACGGGATTGCAAGGAGGAAATATAGGTAAAACTGTTATTCTGATATGGCCAATGTGAACAAAAAAATAGTTGAGCAATAACGATTTCGCAATGCAAAGGTGTTGGAGGATGTAAATACAAAGTGACCTGTCAATGATACTGCCTTTGCTGTCTTGTACTATCCCAATATTTACTCTTGACAAAGGTATGTTTTCAGTGACGAAAGGTAATATAAAAAAAATTCTGGGAACTCCTTTGATTATAAAGGCAAACACAAATAAATTATAATGAAAAATCTTTATAAAGGATTTCAATGCAAAAGAGCTAAATGCTACGGACTCATGTTTTTTCATGTTTATTGGTTCGGCAGTTCCATAAGATGGTGCTAAGATATGCGAATTGTTAAAATTGTATAATTTATGTTGCCAGGTAACTTTGACTGGTGTCCAACCAACAAAATCTACGATGAGTGTAAATGTGAAGGCTCGTGCGCTGATCCCGATCAATGTGTCAACTCCTGCTCAGAAGAATCTCATTCATGCGTCTGTCCTCGAGCCTTGGGATATTTGATGAATGGTGACGACTGTATTCGTAAGGAGAACTGTGGATGTTACATCAGTAATACAGATGGTCATCAAGGAGTTTTATTAACAGCGAGTACATGAAACAGAAGTCAATTTGAAGTAAGGAAAAACAATTGAAATGATTTTATTTAATGTGCGTTAGATTTAACAGCTTCATGTGTGCACCGGAAAGTTTATTTTGGAATTTTTCATCTTACACCACGGAGAGTAATTGCCCAGAATGAGACAGAAAAATTGAGCTAATTTACGATTAATGAGAATTTTCATTTAGCATCTTCAGAATTCAAATAATAAAAAAAAAAACTTTCAATCATGCACAGCTTAAGGACATGCGACAGAAAATAAAAAAATATATGTATTTAATTAACAAGCTGAAACTTCGTTACTCACATCTCCTTTATTAAGAAGGAACAATTTAAAAAAATCTTACTATCTTCTCTTATGAACAAAATACTTTACAGGAGGGACAATCATACGTTTCCCCAACCTGCGACAGAAATTGTTCTTGCATTGATGGCCAACTCACCTGTGATGATAGCTATAGATGTGACACTAATGCCGATTGTGAAGAAAGAAACGGTCAAAGGCAATGTTACTGTCGTGAAGGATATGATGGAGACGGTCAACGATGTACAAAGCAGAGGACAGTCTCTACGCCTAAAGACTGTAAGCAACTGTATGACAATGGCGAGAGAACCAACGGAATCTATCAAATAAAACCTACCAATTGGTCGGGGTCTCCGTTTGATGTTTACTGTAATATGTCAGATGGCGGAGGTTGGACTGTAAGTGATTTAAATGCTTAAAGTTTCGTCATAGTTAATTACTTGTTAATCACATCATCATTCCTTCCCTTTTCCTATGCAATTGTCACCTGCAAGTTATGACGAACGTATGCACTCCAGTTAGTAGCTTTAACATAATAATTCACATTTTATTTGAAGGTCTTTCAACGTCGGGTAGATGATTCTGAAGACTTCTACCTTTTTTGGGATGATTACAAAAACGGGTTTGGGGATCTTGGTAAGAACTTTTGGATGGGAAATGAAAAGATTCACAGTTTAACGAACCAAGGGAGATATGAACTTCGAATCGATTTTGTAAACCAGAACGGTGATTCCTACTACGCTAAATACGATTCATTTCGTATCAGTGATGAAGCCGACAAGTACAGACTGAATCTTGGAAGTTATACAGCAGGAGATGCTGGTAGGTTCATGGTATCGAAAATAATTGATAGAGGCTACAAGCACTATAACTTATTTAATTACTGTGATGTAATATAATAATACTGTCCACGAAATTTATTTTCCAACAGAACATAACATTTCTGTGTTTTACATTAAAATATTTGTATTTTTCCATAACGGGAAGCGTATTTCAATTGATTTTATGATGCCTAATAAATGTTTTTGAAATATGTGCACTTATTTGACAAAATGCGAAAATTGTTAAACTTTCGTTTGACCTATATCATGCTTGTATATTCAAATGATTCTTAGCTTTGTTGTGACATAGCTTAGTGGGTGTCATTCCAAACTTCATTAAGGTTTTAAATTCAATAATTAAATTAAAACATGTCATAAAAATAACATTTCAGTTTCAAGAGTATTTGCCACTCTCATTGTAAACAAAAACAAAATGGAATTATAAATATCGGGACAAAATTTAATAAAATTTACAGCAATTATTAAACAGCTATTTGGAAGTGAAAGGACCAAGAGAAATAAAGTGAATACATTTTCCAATAAGGAAATAAAACAAATAAATTGTATCATGATAGGTTCATTTTACAGACAAATATATCCCCCAACGGAAAAAGAAATAAACAACATTATTGAAAGCAATATTTGGTGAATAAACATGGGAATTTGTCGTCATTAATATCTGGTTCAAAGCTAAAATTTAATTTTATTGGAATCATTTAAAGCAAACTCTAATGTTGATCACAAACAACATCTTATGAAAAATCAGTTCAAATGAATCATCTTTTTGCAGTTTCGTTGAGTACACTAGTTTACATTTAAATCAGGAATCTCAAAAGGCAAACTTAGAGCCAAAGTTGGTAGAAATAAGAAAATCTTCCTTAATAAGATGTGAACATTTTATTTGGTCGTGATATATCGGATACAATGTTTTTTAGTTGTGAGTCATTAAATGTTCTGTATCATATCAACTTACCAATTTAATTATTTCATCTTTCTTCAGGTGATTCGTTGACTAATCATAATAACCAACAGTTCACGACCCAGGACGAGGACAATGACGATTACGATTATAGTTTGGCTTCCTCTGAGACTAACAACCTTGCACGTTATCACGATGGTGCCTGGTGGTACGATGATTATTATTGTTATTATTATTATTGTTATTATTATTATTATTGTTATTATTATTATTATTATTATTCATCTCTGAACAGCCCTCACGGCGATTATAATTTCTATTGGGGTCGCCTTCCTGGATGTTATTATTATATTCAGTACACGGAAATGAAAGTTCGCTCGGTGGAATGAGGATTTTAAAGGACAAGCAACCGATTGTGAGACAGCAAATTTACCATAAACGGAATCATGTAATAACTTTAAGACACAATGAAAACCCTGGTATTTCTCAAAATATGTTTCACTCCAAAACCTAGCATAAAAATGATAGCCTTCGATAAAACATCTGAGATACTTTGTCTTAAGTGCTGTTTAATCAAGTGATAAATCATGTCTCTAAACATACTTTCTTACTTACTTTGAAACATTTTAAAACAGTTTAGCATTTTGGTAGACTGTTTCTTTGTAGTTCTGTATTTTACAAAATACAAGTTATTTATATCAATACCATTGTGTGTATATTACAATTTTGTGTTGCTTGATATTTTGAAGGCCTTTTTTGTCAATTAAGAAGAAACAATTTCTAATAAGCCTTTTGGCAAACTAAATTAACTCAAGGAATTGCAGGATGAAAGTGAAATAAACAAACCGTGCTCGGTTATACATAGCATGAAACAAAACAAAAACTTTTAAACTGATTTTAACACAATTTTTAAAAGAAAAGGGTGGTTTACGTGTCGTTCAAGAGACAGAACTGTAGGTGAGAACGTTATGTATACTTGCAGTTGGTCTTAAAAAGAAGGTGTCATAGAAGTACACGAAATAAGCAGAACACAGACCTCAGGAAACGTTTCTCCATGTGTATTGACGGTCACCCAACAAAAGAGAGGTGGTTGATATGGTTCACAAATAAAATGGAAAGCAGACCCCAACAAGCTATCTTTGCAGATTGAACTTAACAATTCTTTACAATCTGGGACATAAACAACAGTGGTGTGTTCCAGGGACAGGATAAAACAGAGTAGAACCAACTTTCAAACGATTATCTTCAGTGAGCAAATTAACAATCTCGCTTTCTTAGTTTCAGACTTATATACCATAGTTCGAGGCTCAACCCTCCCATGCCTCGAAATCAAGGCTCAACTGACAGAACCACCCGAGAACCATCCCACGTAACTCCAGATCCATCCCATAATTTGTGAATACTTATAAAGAGTCACCACTTAAAAGGACCAACACGATACACTGAACAAGCTTAAAGCCCTTCTTATTTGTTGAAATGTTTGGGATTTTGCATTCAACTACTTTCTCATGAATTATAAGCGAAGTTAGAAGTTTTGGAGGGGACACTTACCATTGATTGATATAATTAATTGATAATTAATGTGTTGAAACTTATAAAACTTATTGAAAACATATTGTTTTCAGTCCTCAGGCTATTACGTACAAGCTTAGGTCAAAACAACTGCAGAAATGTATTCTTCTGCACATGTATTAAGACTCAAGCATGTAACCAAAAGAAGAATACAGGCATAACAGTTTTAGTCGGAAAGCAAACCAACTGCTCCAAAAGTCTAACCAGGAGGCTGCAAATATATAACAGGTCCCTGGTCTAACTAGACAGCAATGAGTACGAGCCAGTGCTGCAGTTGTATCCAGGGATAGATTCCTACTGCGAATACAAGAATTAACCCCCCCCCCCCCCCTCTGCGTATATGACTCAGCGAATTTGAATAGCAAAAAGAACTGTTGTCCTATATGTTCCTCAAACAAAAACGTAACCAGTAGAATTATTTTTCTGAACAAAAGAAAAAAACCTATACTATAATGGTGGACTGAAACGAAGGAGAAAAAGAGAGATGTACACAGAGAACGTGGTGGATAGGGAGAGAAAGTGAGGTGGTGGAGGGGTAGAGTAAAAGATTCTCAGTACCGGCCACCGAATCCTCATTCTTGTTGTACAGTATAAACAAAGAGAAACAAAGTCGTCACTAAAAGCATGACAAGTTACGTTAAAGTAAACTAATCAAATTTTTATTTAAACGGATAAATTTGTTGCTATACTCGATTCATATAAGCAATGTCAGATTTGACTTTTCTTCCTAAGACAAAATTAAACACCGCTTGTTATTCACCATAAATTCTGCAGAAGAAGTGTTTCGTCACGATTTTTTTTCCACTGGTCATACATTCTGTAAATACATTCTGAAATTGAAAACCCAAATGGTCTTGACGGATGAATTATCAAGAATTGGATTGAATTTCATGCTTTCTCGTTAATTTTGTTTTATTTAGTCTTGCCCAATATTAATAAATCTTTAAGTCGAAAAATAAAAAAAGAAGCAAATGATCCTTAAAGCAAAACCAAAAATCCTCAGTATGTCAGTCCTACAACGTAGAGCTCAATGTTCTACTGACTGACAACTTTCGGAGAATAATATTAGGTAATAAAATTCTGTATTTTGTCTGTGTACTGTGTTCATCTTGTATAATCTTTAACGTGTTCTACCAATTACAGCTCCCTATCACTTCAAAGTCAATCCATTGAACATTACATAAAGAAGGATGTGCACTTATTCGTATTTGCACTAAACAGCCCAATTAGCTACACATTTATCTTATTGAGTTCACTGAAGTACTTTCGTAAAATGCAATTGTTGAAAGGAAACATTCGATTCTTTTAACAGCAAAAAGAACTCTAGAACCAGATATGTAGTCAAACCATTAAACGTTAACTTACTACCCTAACCCTAATCGTTAAGACTAGCCAACCTACGTCTTTCACGTACCAGAGGCAAAACTGCGGTACGCTATCACTTTTTTTACAATATTAACATGTTGAAATATTACACATCATGATGGAAAGCACACTTCTGACGTCAAGTCCACATAAGGCAAAGTCCACATAAGGCAAAGTTTGAAATTTGTGATGTCGTTGTTAAGCAACGCACCACGTTATATATCCTTTCAAGGAATGTAGGTTACTCGTAAAAATTCGCATTACCATTACGAATTGGAATGTTGATCGTAGCTAAGGCCTACCATCGCCGCCAAAAGTAAATGAAACAAACCCCCGTTCCCCCGTTGCAATGTTGGTACATTGTTTTAGTCACAAGCAATCATTTCAAACCTAACCAAAATGAACCAACATTGATGGAGAGGGATGGTAAGGAAAATTTACTTTACATGTCTGCTTGTTTCATTCATTTTGGCGGCGATTGTCGATTTATGTATGGGTATCATTACCGATATATGGGAGCGAAGTGATAAGTCTCGCCAGGTAATTTCTACAACAGTTATCAGACGAGGTACTCGAGTTTGGCACCAGAATTGACATCAGAAGAGTAGGGACTGAAGGCTAAAGGGAGATGTGGCCACCCTTGATCATTTTTTTTAGAGGTGTACCTATTTCATACAATTAAGGGAGCCAGGGTTTGGCGGGGGGGGCGTGTTGTTCTTTGGGAGCTCATCAATGCCTGTTTATCAAAAACTTGTTTTCACACCAACATCATGGAAATAAACAGGGTGCAGACAGGTTGCTTATTGTGGAACAATTTATTGTGTTTATTGGAGTGCATTTGCTCGTTGGTCGTGGATAGCTAAAGGTAACTTATAATACATCCGTACACACAACGTACACTTCATACGTTACTGCACTGCTTTCGGCTGGTATATTGTTTGCCAAGACTATGGTAGGGAGGAGGAGAATTACGGCAGAAATAAAGGCCTATGCAAGACTCTTGAGAACTGAAACAAACAGAACCTTTCGAGAAATTGCGCAATTATGCGAAATTTCAGCTGCCAGCGTGTGGCGCATTACGCGCACAGACATTCGCACCGCCCAGATTCCAAGCCTGACAAGGAAAAAGGCGGGACGTCCGAGAAAGCTAACTGCACGCCATCAGAGAACTTACTTCGAGCGCTTAAACGTTTGAGAAAGACTCGGGGAAATTTTGCACTGAAAGATGTCATGTTGGAGTGTGGTCTCACGGCGAGTGACGTATCCGTCCGAAGCGTAGAGAGGTTTTTCAACCAGAAGGGATACAGATTTCTGCAAGCAAGAAGGAAGGGACTTTTAAAGCGCACGGATCTAAGGAAGCGCCTAATGTTCGCCAAAGACATAAAAAAGCAGTATCCACGAAACTTTTGGACGAAAGATATTATGTTTTATTTTGATGGAACGGGGTTTGTGCATAAGAGAAATCCTATGGAACAGGCATTGTCACCGAAAGGGCGAATTTGGAGAAAACCGACTGAGGGGGTCGCATTTGGATGCACTGCCAAGGGTGCCAAAGTCGGAACTGGAACCAAAGTTCTCTGTCTCTTTGTTGGAATCAGTTACGGAAAGGGTGTCGTGCTGTGTAAATCGTACAAGAAACTGGACGGGCCTAAGTTTGCCAAGTTCGTAAGGGGACACTTTCCACGGACTATTTAAGCATGCGGAACAAAACGACAAAAGCTATTTCTCCAAGACGGGGATCCATCACAGAATTCAGTTCACGCAAAAGTGGCGTTTGCAGATCTTGGATTGCGGGTTTTGAAGATTCCACCCCGAAGCCCGGATCTGAATCCTATTGAAAATGTCTTCCATATCGCCAGTAAGAAGTTGTGCAAAGATGCCTTGGAAAATAGAATTCAAGATGAAACATTCAGGAAGTTCAAGAAACGTGTCATTCGTTCTTTAAAGGCTATACCACAAGCGACAATTGACAAAATAATTTCTTCAATGGATAAACGTGTGGACCTGATCATTTCGAACGGAGGAAATCTACTTAAGTATTAAGTGCATATCATTATCCAACGCAGTAAGTGAAACCTGTTAATTGGTGGCGCTATCTTCATTAAGATAATTACACTGAACCTGACATTATGGTTTATCGCCTGAAGATGACAGTTTTACCGTCAAATTATTTCGTAACGGAGAGGAATATGATGAAAGTATGCTACATTCTAGGACCAAGGACAGACGTTTCTACATTTGGCATGCGTTATTTCTGCTAATATGTAACCATGCTGTCAAAATTTGCAATGGTAAACACGGTAAACCATTTTAGAAGCTGAAAGTAAACAGTACACGCTACTTACCTTAACACTAAAGCCAGATGGTTTACCATTAACGCAAATCACGTGTTAATGATACGGTAAAGGTAAATGTAAATTCTGCCATCTATTTAAGACAAGACTTCGTTTCTTAAGAACTTTTCTTGCCATTGACTTAATACATTTGTACCCATTTGGCCCCGGAAATTTTTTTCGCCCCCTGGAAAAATTTCGGACCACCTCCAAAACCTTGTCTGGCTACGGGCTTAGCAAGAATGTTTTTTTTTTTTCTTGTAAGTAATTATATTCTTCTCAGCTTTTAAACAAATGTATTTCTTTCCTTTGCTAAATCAAATTTAATTTTATGTTCTTGTTAGTAAATGTATTTTTGCTCAGCTTCTAAAGAAATGTATTTTTATCATCTGGTAAATCAAACGTATTTTGGGGGTAACGAAAACTATTGTTCTGTTTCTTGTAAATAAATTTAGTTTCTGTTTCTTGTAAAAAAAAAAATGACGTTTCTTTTACTTGTCCTCATTGGGTAAAATATTACTCTGTTTCTTGCCCTTGTTTGAGGTTTTCAATTATAAAAGACGAAAAGCAGTGACCACAAGGGGGAACGCACTCTTGCTCCGTTGCTGGGATCTGACTTCGAAAGGTAAATTCATTCCACCGGACCGACATCATTTCTGTTTCTCGTTCCTCAATAACACCACCCTTTATGAATAATAATGCGTGCTTGCTGGTAGCAAATATAGGTGTCATCCCATCTAAGGTCAGATCCTTGGAAAAGTGCGATTTGGGCGCCGGCAAGTGTACCAGCCCACCCTCCAACATTAACAATAGATCATGCCACGCAATGAGTTCCGGCTTCCACCTAAAATCATTTAAAAAATGACCTCGGCTTTTCGGCGCCTACCCAAGCAACTGGACAACAGAATAAAAGTTTTGCCGCAGTTGGCTGGTCCAGTGATGAGGATATTTCGGTATTTTCCTCGGCCTTTCTCAAGCAGGTCCCACACGGCATTAGCAAATTTACTTGGGGCAATACCATTCCGTCTCATGATATCATTTGCTAATGTGACCCATCGACCCCCGCAGCCATGTACGCATTCCTAGCGCTTGTGCTCCACAAGGATATCAATGAGAGATTGTGACTGCCTTCGGAGGGTCTCCTTTGCTGACGTCATTTCCCATGCTACCTGTCCAAATAGAAAATAAGAATTAGCTTTACGCTCGATAAAGCCAGCTCTGTGATGTTAGGACACAGTATAATAACCAAAAGTACCCTGTACATCCACATATCTAGAAGAAGAAAAATATAATTATAATTATATAATGATATTCCTGCATAATGAATAGGTATTTAGTTGCTTGTACAGCTGAGCTGCCAAGTTCGATATATTCCCTATTTGGTGGAGTTTGGGATTCACTTTAGAGGAAAGACCGGCATGGCACTTGATTTCTTGATTTATTTATTTGTCAAGTCATTTATTGATGTGTGGGATTAAAAATTAAAATTAAAATTTAAAAAAAAATTAGAAAAAAAAATTAAAATTAAAATTTTACCTCCAGAGTATCTGCTACGCATTTTGGGCCTCTGTTAAATATGAATTCCGCCAAGTCGGTTTTGCCAAGCAACCTTTGTTCATTTGCAAGGGCTAATAGTTCCAGGCGTGTTTTAATGCCTTTCTCTATAATAATTTCCGCCACTTCGTAAGGGGTCAGGCCTGGGCTTCTTTTTCTTTCTCTTTCCTTACTGTTTGTACCAGCCATTTCATTTACCCGTCGACGATCTGTGGGGTTCATCAAATCAGTGTGACCATCCGATTGTACGTACTCCGTGTCTTCTTTTATGACATATTTCCAGGCTGTGTAGTAATTGGTGTGACTACTAGAAAAGTGACAAACCATCCCATATTTTGATGAGAGGTACGCCTTCACAGAGAGCCGTCGGTGTATCGAGGCCAGTTTTACAGCCATATGGTAATGCAAGCCCCCTTCGGCGTGCTTCTCTAAGTAGCATACCCACTGCAAGACCTTTGCACCAATATGTGCAAAGTTATCCAGGAATTTGTTAGCAAAACTTTGTCTGGTGGGAGTTGCACCAATGTCCGCCTGACTGTAAGTTAAAAGGTACACCGAACGTACCTGACGTGCACCGAGTTCGTCTCCCTCTCCCTGTATCCCCATCGAATTGCTTGTAGTGTCTTCTCTATTTGTGCTCGAAGCCGCCATGATGACAAAATCAGATCGTGTATTGCTTTCCAAGTATGTTATCGTTCGAAAAGCACATTGTCTATCTCACATGCCAGGCTTTTCATTCCGAATTTCCCATCCCTTTACTGGAAATAGGTAGCAGTATTTTAGACAGCGCCCTCTTCTGGCCTTAGATGGCATTTTAAATACAGCAGCACGCACGGCAACCACATACCCCCCTCTCCTCTTTTTGTTACGCACCCTGACCTAAAATGGTTTACCCTTAAATCCTTCGCAAAGTCGGCTTGACTAACAGTGAGCATATCGGTCCTCTATATTTGTACAGTAATTCAGACAATCGCAGCCAAAAGTAAATGAAGCAAAACCCCGTTCCCCCGTTGCAATGTTCGTACATTGTTTTAGTCAGAAGCAATCATTTCAAACCTAACCAAAATGAACCAACATTGATGGAGGGGGATGGGAAGGAAAATGCACCTTAAATGTCTACTTGTTTAATTCATTTTGGCGGCGATTGTAGCTACGATTAAGCCTTCACGCAGTACAATCTATAGGCCTGCTGTACTAATGAAGGCTTGCATGCTACGCGTAACGCATGAGCCTACTTCCTTTCAGTTGTGCAATTGTGCACAAAGTGTTGAGACGTGACTCCGCCTCTTGGTGACGTTTTGATGAATATCCACATTATTCTATTTTTGTCGCGACGTCATTTTCAGGGGCTGTAAATGAGATCGCATAGCAAGTTGGCCGGCTGTTGAATTCCTATATGTATGCCATGTAGGCCCAATTATTACATATACTACTAAAGTACGGATTTGCATGATGAAGTATGATCATCTTTTGGACTAATAAAACACACACACACACACACACAATAGCCTGCTGCATAACATGCTCTATACAGCCAGCTGTTGTGCCAAGACCTCTGTACATATAGTATCTTCATTAGCAAGCATTCAGGTCTCTGTGAGATACTATTGCAATCACATTAATCTCACATTGTTATTAAAAATTGGTTTCCTAAAGCCAATGAACATTAAATTATTTCTGTTGCATTGTGTGCTAATTGGGGAAACATTTTTTTTTTGTTCAGTCACCATCTCTAAAAACTGTCTGACTGAGCAATAGGGCTTATTATAAAATCTCACATGCATGGTAACTTCCTGTCAATGCACAAAGCTCGGAGTGCAAAGTGTGGTACGGAATTGTTGACTGACACACCGTACAACTTCTTTATGCAAAGTCTGAAGTAGTTCTCCACAGGTCAAACGGGCTTGTTTACGAAATACTTTGGTTTTAATCGGTGTTGGGCTATCCCTTAATCACCACCATTTCTGAAACTGAAGCAACCGGGGGGAACTGGTTACGATGGAGTCCCTGCTTCGTCGGGCTTCAGACGTTGGTAATGACTTCTATGGCCTCCGTCATTCCCAAAACTTGGGAAAACGTTATTGTATTTAACTGGTGTCCCTTGATGATCTGGTGTCACAGATACAATTTTCCATTTTCTAGTCTGAGGGCAATCCCCCCCCCCCCTCTTAATATCGAACAATCAAATTCACGGACGTCCGTGCAATTATAAATGTCAAATCTTGAAGAAAGAGGTTTTTCTTTGCCACACAGAGCAAGGACACCACCTGTTCCTTTCGAGCTCATTTCTTCAGTATGTAAAAGGTTACTCGAAAATTGAGTTTATCTTGCAGGGATTGGTGATAAACTCTGTTTCTGAATTATTAAACGTTAGGCTTGATATAGTCACCAATTCATGTAGTTACTAAAGTGTATGTCAGTGGCAGGCCTACGGTTTCATCCACAGATCTGTGGTTACATTCTTTACTCCACCTTATCTTGGTCTGTAACTAACAATAGTGTCGTATTTGATTTCGTGACGCTTACTACTAAGGTTACACAAAATTACAGTCCACCTGCCAAGAGACTACATTAACTTTACTTTTACATCCGCCGAACTTAACGTTAGCTCAAAGCACTGCAACTAAAGAAGAAAGGAAGAGAACCAAACGTTAACTACTGCTGTCATGGTCTATCTTATTCTACAAAATGGTTGCTCCTCCCAAGCCGTGAGAGGAAATGGGTCAGAACAATAGAGAATGTTGTCAACAAGGGGGAAGCAGTATGTAAGTAATGGCAGTCTAGCCTATGTAAGTTAATAATAATTATAAGGCATTGTAAGAATATCCAGTATCACTATTAAAGGAATGAAATTTTCAAAGACAATAAAGTACAAGATAAATCTTTTTTATCTTAAATAATGTGGTCACGCCAGGTAAGCTGATAATCCTATACATCAACATATTAAACAATTCAACAATTCTTTAATAAAAGTGACCATGTTGGATAAATATTTTAAAACAGTAACACTACCTTATGAAGGCCTTCAACTTGTTAGTAACCTAGATTATAGCTGAACTAGCCCATGCGGTAATTACTGGTAAATACAGAACTGATAGGTTGTCAAGGGAAGCATTGATCGGAACAACCACTGTATAGATCTGGGTCTCTAGCCTGTAGGCACGAATGTTGATCAAGCGAAAGTGTTTGGAGCGAACTCAAAATAATATATTGCTATGCAGTGTTTTGTTCATGGTAGATTTCAGATGATTAAGTTTTGACACTTTAGCCAAGGAAAACAGACCCTAAAGTTGTTTGAAAAGTATCTTTGTATGGTGAAGATAAAGTGACGGCTCATCAGTTCATTTCAAAGTAAACAAACGCAAAACAAAATTTTCCCACGTGTTAACTTAAAGATTGTTCACCCACGGGCACAGAAGGTAGCGCACCTCTATTAATTGGGGTAGCATACCTCAATTAATTAATAAGGATATGCTTCCTTAAGAGAGCGGGAAACTTTTTCTTATGTTATCAAAATCCAAGCTTTGAGTACCTGATGTACTCTGTAAGCCACCAATAGCCGATAATTTACGATTCTGTAGTATATTAAGTCTAACTGCGGGTCTCATTTTTATCAGCTGCTGTGTTCCTCAAGGATATTATACTTTAATGACCTTCATAATGACATTAGTTTTTTTCCGTACTATCTCGTATGCTGATGATACTAGCCTGTTTTTCTTCCTGTCCCAATATTACATTCCTTTTACACAATGTCCAGAAGAAGTTTATTAATGTACGTAATTGGTTCTGTGTGAACAAAGTGTCACTTAATGGTAAGAAAACTACCTTCATTGTATTCTGTTCACCTTCTAAGAAGCTCAGTTTTACCTCTAGTAGCATTCATCTCTGTGGTGAAAATATACTTATCTACAATGTCACCAAATTTCTTGGTGTTCTTTTAGACAGACACCTTACCTGTAATAACCATATTCAGTATATTGGCGCTTAAGTCTCTGAAGGAGTCGGCATCCTCAATAGTCTTAGATATATTCTTCCTAGACACATTGCGATTACATTGTACAACATCCTTATACTCCCTTACTTCACTTATTGTAATATTGTTTGGGGCAGGCAACTGTCGCTACTAGGTTGCAGTCTCTCTTTATTCTCCAGAAGCGAGGTATTCGTAATGTTTTTAATGTCGATTTCCTTCATCACACCGAACCGATTTGAAAGTTTGATATATGACATAAACAGGTTGCTTTATACGTTTCTATTTTCGTATTCAGTTGGATGAGCAATATTTCTTCTAATAGTTTTTGTTAATTATTTTCAGTGACGTGGGAGTACCCATTATTATCCTAGTCGTGTCCACTACAGTCTTTCCATACCACACGTCAGGCGTAATTCCTCACAACTTGCTCTCCGTTACATTGGTGCCAATACCTGGAATGACCTGCCCATCTTTGTGAGCTTCTTGTTGCCACTTTCTTATTTTGCACGCTCCACGTTATCGTCTTTAATATAAATTGAGATTGGAATAAATTTAGAATGAATGAATTACAACTTCCCAGTGTCTTATCCTGTCGGATACTACCTTACTGATACGTAGATTTGAAGGAGACTGTACAAATTCGAGACAGTTTTGAATATCGAATACATATTTAATTGTAGTAACAACATTAACGTGGTAATAATGTTTACGTGCATGAATGCACAGGTTTTAGATTCATGCCTACGGGTTTGTATTTATTCAAATCAATCCATCATTCCGTGCAATCGTTATTGGTTATTTGTCTGTAATGCGATATGAACATTGTATCGATTATCAAAATCTTTCACTTGGTGTGTCTTTCAAGGAAAGGACAACAAATAAAATAGTTATATCATAAATATAAATAGTAGTGGTATGCTATTTAATTAGTAGTGGGCTATCTAAAGTAGCGACTATGTTGTTCTAATTCCTGTATATTCAAAATGAAGATCACTTTTGCCAGTGGTAAACCAATAACAGTCGGTTTTTCCTTACTGGAGACGGTCCTATTACATGCTGTTCTGATCATTACAATTATAATTAATAATCATGGGAGAATAAGAGCTTACCTTCATTAATCTGACGAGAGATAGACATAGCCTTATGCAGGTTTACGATCTATGAAGGTAATTACTGAGTGTAATACGTAATGAGAGATTATCTCTGTAAAGAATACTCTATTGATGTTAAGACAGATCGACATGGTTGTTTGTTTTTCAATTATGACGACAACAGTCGAAGGTCGAACATGTTAAAACCTTATAAGACATTATATGTATATTAAAATGTCTAATAATGAGAATGTTTGGTACTCTAAGTGAATACGAACACAAGGTAAAATACAGAAGAGGGGTTCAAGAGGTCGAGACCCCCCTCTCTATTTTTCAGGGGCATTTTTTTTTTCATAGAGAAACGACGACAGTCGAAGTTGCTCTTCCATATTCATAAGGAGAAGTCACCTGGCTAAGTCACTATGAGGTCAGCAAATTATCGGCTGCTTATCAATCAATTGGTCTACCGTAAATTTGTCTAGTGAGTTTGCCTGTAGTATCGGTTGCGGCACACCGACATACATCCGCCGCCAGTCAGTATTTCGAAGGTTTTACCAACCACGAACCAAAGATTATTTGCATGATTTGAAGGAACATCCTTTCCCAAAAAGTTGAACTAACCATGCTACTGGTAAAACATAACTCCATTAGGTTATATTTTCAGGAAACAGTGAAGGGTTTTCTAATTTCAAACTAAATTTTATGACAATCTTGCCAAAAGTAAAAGAGACCCATGTAAATAAGATTCTTCATGGTATCCATGAAATTACCGTCTTGTTTAGAGTTTTCAACAAGTGGTGGGAATAAATTAAAGTCAATTTTAAGTTAATGTCCACAATCGAGAGTTGACCAGAAGTTACAATAGACGAATTGATATTTATTTCACTTTAAAATTAAAATATAACATCAGGTCAAACAACGCAATGTCATTTTTTCAATTTTTTTAGGTTTTGGTACCAATTACAGGCCTGCGGTTGCGAATAAAACTCAAACATTCGACTTATCATGAGCGTTGATTTGGGGGACGCAGGGGGATATGTCCCACACTTTTTTCTTCTTTTTTTTTTTTTTTTGAGAGGAGAGGACACTTACACATTTGTCCTGCACCTTTTTGCAACCTGAAGTAAAACAAATAATAAATCTTAGTGGAAGTGTAAAAAGGTAAAGAAAATTAGTTGAAATTAATACAGACAGATTGCAAAGTGCCATTTCAGGCAATATGGGAGTCATTTTCGTCAAAACTTTTTCCAAGACGCTATGCGCCAATACTGGTGGCGCTCCGCTTAAATTTCTATACGCAGCCCTAATATAGTATTTTCATAGTAACATTCTAATTAGTGAGTTACCCTTTTTTTTTCTTTATATTTGGCTAAGTATTGCATAGAGGAGGTTTTCTGGTTCAATGTATAAATAGGAGTTTTAAAAGACCAACACACAATTCGTAATATCAAAAAACGTTTACTTTAAAAAGTTTTCAGCAACAAAACTTATACAGAAAACCCTTTGTTTAAAGTCATGTTTTGAAACAAAAATATTCAATATATTCACTGCACTTTATCTTAAACTTCCAGACACGAGATTTTGTCTAAAATTGAAAAAAAATATTTCTAACTATTTAAGAAAGTTCTTTCACTTAATCTTCAGTGACGTCTGCTTAACTTTTCAGACTTTTGCATTAAAAATGAAAAGAACGAACTATCCATCTGTTCATTGCCTCACAGTTTATTACTAGAAAATGGTAATTGAATAAAAATTTACAAAAGTAGAATCATCGTTAAAATCGTATGTATCTCAATATATGATTTAATTAACTTAACACTAGTGGAGGAATATTATACCATTGTACTGCTGATGATACCATGTGTAATCTCAAAATAAACAAGGTGGTGCAACATTAAATGTCAGAAAGTACTGTCTATGAAGACCTATATAAACCATAATAACTATTCCAGGACCTGCAAATGAAACAAGGATCAAAGTGTAGTTCCAGTAAAATTTTACCCTTACGTACTTTATCAGTAGCCCTAAATGTAATGCGTTATTGTGGAGGCAATCATGAATAAGTTTTTCTCAATTTTACCAGAAATTGAATACACTTATACAGTATTTCACAAGTATATGAAAGAAAAGTTTTTTATTAGATACCATGTATTAATTTCCGTGATGTGCTCAATTAGAAAGAAAACTAATGTAATTATTTCTAATAATTGATATTCATGGATTTTTCCTTAATTTGGATAAATGGTATTAAGTTTAGAGAGATTCAACTAGAAATCTTCTTCAGTCAAACGTATCATGATGAGGCCTAATGAAAAACGGCCTTTGGAAAGCG
The DNA here is from genome assembly GCA_021234535.1 of Stichopus chloronotus. Lineage (NCBI taxonomy): Eukaryota > Metazoa > Echinodermata > Holothuroidea > Aspidochirotida > Stichopodidae > Stichopus > Stichopus chloronotus. Next base: position 463,485 of record CM037849.1, read on the forward strand.
AGTTATTCTTTTTAATGTAACTTAATGACAAATAACTTTCTAAGTAATGGATTTCACTGGACAGATCAATATTATGTCTATCCTTTAAAAACTCAAACAAAGCAACTTATACAACACATGGTTTGAAAGCTATAAAAGTTCACAAAAATAAATAAAATTTTAAAAGTTTTGAATAGTATTTCAATATTTCACGGACTACAAACTTTCAATAATTCATGAGAGAAATAAATATTTAATGTCACATAAATAAAAAAATATTACGAATAAATGTATCAAGTAAACACGCCATTGTAAACAGGCTAATTGCAATTTGAATTGTAAACAAAATAAAATAAATTGGAAATTTAAATGAAAATTCAAATGGAATTGAATATTCCCAAAAGGTCTGCGAAGTACAAAACTTGTAACAGAAATAATTATTCACCTGCATCATTGACCCCAATCTACAGTTGGTTTCAAGTCTTCATAATAGCTTTGCTGACTCATGATGAAAGTTGTTTTTTCGAAACGTTGCAATTTTTGTATATGTACTAAATGTTATCGCTGAAGAAATGTCGTGTTTTAAATATTCATATTTCGAAGAAGATTTTGTATTACTTTTATAGCTTAGAAGTTTAGAAGACATGTCTGAATACTTTAGAAGCTTATACGGCGTTCTTAAGTATGCATACCTATTTTTTGTTCGTTTCTCATTATTGGCTGTTACGTTTTATATATAAAAATACAAAATCCTATTGGACACTCTATAAGGACATATATGAGTTGATTTCTAGTAACGTGTATTAGATTTAGTACAGACCATATCTTACACTTAGGTATATGACTGCATTTGTCAGACGATAGGACGGAGATTCACATAGGTTCAAACTTTGAGACATCAAAAGTTTTAGGTAGCTATAACTTAATGAACAAACGTAGACCACTGAAAATTTCAATCGTGATAACTTCTAATATTCGATTTGATTCGATTCAATACAACTAGAAACAACCGAACCATGCGTATCTACATGATTAGCAGCAAACATGGGGTAAATTCGACTAATTACTTGTTGTCGATGTGTTGATTTGTTTCACAGATAATGCAAAACAGTGGAAATGTTTATGCAATATTTGGCTTTCGTTGACGACTGTACAGGAAGGATAACTGTTTCCTCCACCTGCGACAGAAATTGTTCTTGCATTGATGGCCAACTCACCTGCGATGATAGCTATAGATGTGACACTAATGCAGATTGTGAAGAAAGAAACGGTCAAAGACAATGTTACTGTCGTGAAGGATATGTTGGAGACGGTGTACACTGTCCATGGTGCATTCCTAAAGACTGTAAGCAAGTGTACGACAATGGCGAGAGAACCAACGGAAAATATCAAATAAAACCTACCAATTGGCCTGGGTCTCCGTTTGATGTTTACTAGAATATGTCTGATGGTGGAGGTTGGGCTGTAGATATTGTCATGTATTGTTCAATGTTTTGTCATATTCCATTACTGGTCATTTTGACATTTCCTTTTTGTCTGAGTATTTCTTCTTTTTTTCGGAACTTAGATATGTACGTAAACTAGTTTTAATTATAAAGTGCATTTTATTTGAAGGTTTTTCACTGAACGTCGGATGGATGACTCTCAAGATTTCTATCTTTTTGGGATGATTACAAAAACGGCTTTGGGGATCTTGGTGAGAATTTGTGGATGGGAAATGACAAGCTACACAGTTCAACGAACTAAGGAAGATATGAACTTCGAATTGATATAGTAGATTACATTGGAGATCTATACATATTACGCTACCTACGATTATTTCCGTATCAGGGGTGAAGACGACAAATACAGGTTGAATCTAGGAAGCTATGCAGAGGGTATAATGCAGGTGTGTATAAGGTGTCTAAAATATAGTCTACATAAACCATGCACGCCATAACTTATTTCATTATACTGTAATATCATAACATGACACCGATACACTTTCATTACCACATAATTTATTTTCATATAAAACTGAAATTTCTATGCCTTACATTGAGAAAATGTTGTTGCTTTGTCCAGAAAAGGAACAATTGTCAAAGTGATTTTATTATGTGCAATAATTCAATTTAAAGTCACAGTAACAATCCAAAAGTTATGCACTTATTTGTGGTAGGTTCAGCCAGCTGTAGACATTAACGTAACTATAACTTGTACTTTCAAATGACTCATCACTTTGTCATGACATAATCCATTAAAACTTTGAGAGTATTAATTACATTAACAAAGACATACAGAAATTGACTTTCAGAACTACGAAATAAACTAAACGGATGATTTCATGTCAGGTTTGATTGAAGGACAACATATTACCAATCCCTCTAAAAAAATTATAAATTAAGTAAAGTAAATGTAAAACAAGGAAAGCAGACGAGTTCTAATGAAAGCAATTTTAGGTGAATTCATCTTTCAGAAATTCAAAGTTTCATCAAAGAAATTCCAAGTTTTGTTGGACAACATTAACAAAATACTGTGATATATCAAAGCGTTACTTTCGTTGAAATGAGAAATCATTATGGTCAATGAAAGGACACATATCGGAACTTTATCATTGAAAGTATTCAAATGTTGGTCAAATTGTTACGTTAGTTATTATCTACATGGTCAAAATAAAATTTCCTTTTATTGGAATTGATTATTGGTGATCTCTATGGTGTTTCAACGTAGAATCGACGATTCCCAAGACTTTTATCTCTATTGGGATGACTATAAGAATGGTTTCGGAGATCTCAATCAAAATGTTTGGCTTGGGAATGAGAAGATACATCATTTGACCAACCAGGATCAATATGAACTTGGAATCGAATTTACTGACACCCTTGGTGATCAGTAGTACGCTAAATATAATTTATTTCGAATCAGTGATGAACAAGACAAGTACAGGTTATTGGTTGGAAACTACACTGACGGAACTGCAGGTTGGTTAGCCTCATCAGCAATAATTTGATAATTTAATCAAGGTTTAAACTTTTCTATTCTCTATACACTATCCCATGCATGTTTGATGTGATTGGTAGAGCAACATGAGTATACTTAGATCAATATCAGCACATGATCCGATTTCCATAAAAAGCAAGGGCCAATGAACCAAATAAGAACACCATCAAAGGATAAAGATGTCTTTTTTTGGGGGGGGGGCAAATTAATTCTTATTTTTCATCTTCATGATCAGGTGATTCCCTGACAATACATAACAGCAAGGCTTTTACTACCAGAGACAATGATAATGATGATCACAACGAGGAATGGCAGACGGCTGATGGCAACAACGTGGCTGTTTACTCTAGCGGTGCTTGGTGGTACTCAAAACAATGGGACATCAGGTCATCTTTGAACAGTCCCTTCGGAAGTCCGAGATTGGTTTGGATAACCACTCCTGGAACTGCTATTCAATATACAGAAATGAAAGTACGAGTTGTAATTGCATAGGTTTGTCATATCTTTTCTTTTAATTTTACGTTTACATGTGTGATTACAATTTCTATTTTCTATTTTGTTATATGAAAAAAAAGAACTTGAGAATCTATCATGGACATAATGGTCGTCTGTCAGGTACCCAGACAACTCTTACACTTATCTGTGTCTCAAAGGATGGAGATCCTTACACTAATATTCAACATGAGGACAAATAACCCAATACATACACTCATACACATTACATGAAGAATCTTGGTTGGAATTTTTTCTTCAGTATCAGGACTCTAATACTGTAATTTTATTCAGTGTTGTGAATATATCATACTTTAGTTTCCATTTAGTAATAAGGGTAAGCTTAGCATTATTCTGAGCCAATGTATACCGTTTGTAATGTTTTTATATTAATTAAAGTACACAATGATAAGTAAAAGAGAGACAACAGAGTATTAACCTGACAGTTCATAATTAGTAAAATCGAATCTAGCCGGTAACCTTCATAACGCTTCCACGACGTCCTGGATGGAAGTGGCAAACAGAGCCAAAGAATACGGATGTTTTAAAATGACTAGTATTAGATTTGTTTAAAAAAAACGGTAGTAATGTCCCTGATCTGTTGCAAGTTAGACATAAATTATGAAAATAAAAGTCAAATCGAAGACTTTATTCCCAATTTTTAAGTAATAACCACTTACAAGTCAAACTTTGAAAAAGAGAAAATTAATGTTAAATCGCAACAGTCCTACTGAGCTAAGCATTTCAAAAAGGACCCCACATTTCAAGATCCAATTCCAATTAATGAAAGTATGTAGTTTCTAAATCTTCGTAAACATAGACTTCTGAAAGTACTTCTTTATCACAAGTTATTCTTCGTTAGTCTTAGATTTAATTATCAGTATTTATTGCGTAAATTTTCACTTTATTTTGGAAGCTTTTCTCAGAATGCATAGCCGATTAATAACTCTTACCTTATTATAAATGTCTTCGATATTTTAGTTAATTTCAATAACATACGTATTTCCGCCAACATTAATCTTAAATTCGAACAATTTTTTTTTTTCATTATTTTAAATTACTGTCTTTGTCATTGCTGTGACATGCTTTTTACTATTACCAACTAATCCTCTGTTTATTTTTTAGTTCGAAAAAACTGTGATCACTGTAAGAGGTTACATTTAACCATTTATAAAACGTTTACGTCTTACCAAGTGATCAGATTTTTCTCCTTGACACTTTTGTCATGTTAAGTATGTCTCCGAAGATGAAACTTGTACCCCAGAAAGTTTTGGAGGGAAGTTATAATTAACATCATCTCACATGTGCTCGTTAATCAGCCCCCACCTATGTCTTTCCCCTCTCCCCGTGGTCTCATGCCTGCGAGCCTGGTAAGTAAAAGAACAATCGGTCGTTTATTCGTCTTCTCTGTCGCTTTCGGTGTACATATTTCTGTGTGATCATGTAGAGAGTTTTAATTTCTGCTGCGTTTGTTCGTATCATAACGTTTTGTCTGAGAAATTGAACTCTAAATAATTCACTACGGTTACATTTTAACACCAGGATTAGGTAACAACTTTTGCTTGATGTATTGTATTAGGTAACACCATTTCTTTGTTTATGTCGAACATACATTGTTGTTCAGAGTATGGTATTAAATCCTATCATGTTAATACAACACAAATGTATAAATCAAGATTATTCTATAGATTATATAACATGTCTGAGTTTTTGTGCAAACTGAACCACAGATAGATAGAAATGAGAACGTCTTTTGTGAATATTCTTCAGAAGTAATGGCACAGAAATAAATACTGAAAATAAGAAAATTTTCAATACTAGTTATTAACTACACGGCCATTGTACTTAACAAGCCATATATCTGGAAGTGAAATCAACGACAAAGTGTGTACTATATTCTCAAACAATATGTTTTCATTGAAATTCTTTCAACAAGCGTTTGTAATTTTGCCGAGGTCATATTGAAGCGGTAACAGAATCGATGTATTCACATAGTCTCTAAACTCGCAATTCTGTAAAAAGCTCAATATCAATTTGTATTGTATCATAAAGCTGTGAAAGCATAGTGCATGGACGTAATTTCTGTATGTCATTATGTTGAAACGTGTTTCACAAAAGATTATCAGAATAATGGATTTCCTTGACAGAAACGTGATGGATTGATATCGATGGCAAAAATGTACAGCATAATAAAATCACCACTTATCTTGATGATGAAACCCAATTCATGTTGAATGTGACACGTACCTGTATGAATAAAAAGTTCATCCGTCAAAATTTTATTACAATCATAAAAGTGTGCGAAAGATATAAACGTTAATCAATGAATGTACAAATGATACATACAGTATATTAGAAAAATATAGACTGTTGAAATACATATTTGCATATCTGACAAAGAAACAAAACAATTTCAGGCTAAGATTCTTCTATGTAAATAATTTTAGCACGCAAAAAGACAATTAAATTTTTGCCAGAAAATGTGTTTTCTGAATTGCAACAAAGCGGAGTAATTATGAAAACCCTTAGTCTAAAGCTTCCGGACACACAAACTTTCACCAATTCGGTTGTACGAAATGTACTGCCTACTGCTCTTATCAAAGTCATCGAAAATCGATTATCTGCTTATTTCTAATGACGTTTTCGCTAAATGTTTAATTATTTTATTTAAAAAAGTTTTATTTCATACTTTTGAATTTTGTGATCTAATCTTTTGTGTATGTATCGAAGGTGAGCTAGTTTTTTCTTCATAATTGCAAAGTATGAAGTATATTAAAATCTCGATCATGGCAAATTTTCTCTCACTGCGAAAGATCCTCCACAAGTAATCATTTTGAATCAACAAACTTTGCACTCTACCCACACGGAATCAATGTTGCCAGACAGCATCATCACGTGATTGCTGCAGACACTTTCGAACACACACTCACTTACAGACAAGTCAACACAAACCACTGAGGCACCAAGTCAGACATTATCAACTATTACATGTAAGTTATATTTCTTTTTGTTTTGCTCTTTTTCTACACTCTCATCACACTTTTTGCATACAAAGATATTGCAGAGAGTTGGCCCTTATTGCAACCGATAATGTAGTAATTAACCGATAATGTATCACTAACCGATAATGCAGTAAGAATAATTTAAACTGACGATTACAAATTTGTACACATATATATGTGCTTAAACATCAGACCTTCTCAACTGGACCTCCAAAGTAGCTCGTCCCTCAACCCCACCAGAAACCCCTAGATTAGGTGTTTGTTGTCAACTTAAGAGGAAAACTTATATTATACATATTTAAGTTATTTTTACATTTATGACGTATTAAAAACAACAACAAATACAAACAATTCATCATACAAACAATTCATCATGAGACCGCCCCACCGGTTTTAAGGTAAAACTTCAGAGTTTTCAGGGACTTCACTCTCTGGACCCCACCAGGGACATTTCTCTGGACCTCATCGTAAGACGGGGCCCCTAGACCACACTTTCTACAACTCCCCTTCCAACAATTTCTTTTGCCCTTCATTTGCCTCTCATCCGCCAATTCTTAAATTATATCACCGTCACTGTACCGAACATTAGTTAATTACTCTTAACTCAACTCTCATTACCACACTACTAGTATACTGATAGATGTATGGCAGACATTAAGCTGCTTAAGCTTGCACTACTTACTCTTCAAGAATATCATTAATTTGCTAACTAAATCTCTTGATGTGCGATGTAAAATGCGTGAAACGAAGCTGCCAGAAGTGAATGGTTTCAAATTATTGCTCCACTAGAACAGAGTCTGATTATTACAAGAGGAAAATCTACCAAAGGAAAAATTTGAGATTTATTCTACGAATTTAAACGGATCGAGAATGGCTACAGTGCCCTGCTAACGTTGGATTTAATCTGTAACACAATGCAATCGTAAGTCTAAGTTATTTAGGCTATGTACGCATGGTTAAGGCTGGAACACTATACATAATTTTTGCTAAATATGTCTATGACATTAACAGAGGATCACATTTGCTTTTTTTACCACACATACCTACTAAATTCTTTTGAAAGCTGTGACTGCGTGATTTAAATTCAATTTTATAAGAAAAAAAGAGGAAGATGATAGAAGAGGATTGTAGATGAAGAAATTCTTAACTTCTTAGATTCTTTGAGAGTGTTAAATCTTTGCATGGGAAGATAATATAAATCATTACTTTAAGTGCAAAGTGCAAATGTCACGTTTATAGAATGTAGATATATCATAATCAACATCAGTATAAGGGCATGTACTGCACTACACTCAACTGTAGGTCATACATACACTATCGTTAACCATAAATATGAGGCAAGAAGGAATGTGGTTATATCAGTAGTAAGACTGATAATATTTCAGTGCAATCAATTTCTGTTGATACGTATATGGGATGTCTGAAACTCTGGTGGGTGGTTATTACCAAAGTGTGTAGTCGGCAATCTCACAGTTTACTTCTCATGTTAGCATTACCACACTCAATGTCTGTGATTCAGTTCATGATATCAATAATTCATTTTGTTTCTAATTTATTAGGACGGTCTCGCTCTACTTTACTGATAGGCCTATGTGGAGTTCAATAACATGATCGACAAATAAATTCTAGAACTGATGGCTTAAAGTAAATACATATTGAATTGAACTCAACAGCATACAAGAATATCCAAGTTGCAGCATATAGCTAGGCTATATTAAAAGTAATAGAAGTCCACTCGTTGTTTGCCAGATTAAGTCTTTAAATACCATTTCAGTCAATGTACCAATCTTCCAAAGATTGTATTCGTTACAAAAGCCTATTGCTATATGCACTGAATGCTAACCGTTTGTCGCTAATACGATATGAGCATGGTATCGATTTCTAAGGTCATTAAAATACGTCTGTTCATCAAAAAAGACATATATAGAGTGATTTCCATAAATATCATGAAATTTAATCTCTAAGGCAGAAGTCTATTATTCGTAACAGTATACGACATGGTTATCCTGTGTTACATTATCTTCCATAGGCCTATATAAATCAATACAACCAGCTCCAAGTGCAAACTAATAAAATTGGTTTTCCGTTTACTCCAAAGACTCCCATTGAAAGGTCGACTTTAAACTATAAGATTGACATCTCCAAAATGAAGGTAATTGTACATTTGTTAAACACAAATTGCAGACACTTAAGAGGAAGACATTTATAATCGTTTATTCGTTACCCTACAAAAGAACCTATATATTATTACGTTGCTTGACAAATCAGCGTTTTTTCAGCGGGACTCGAGAGATAACTTCTGTTTTTGTTCTTGTCCTTGTTATTAATTTGTGGAAATTGTTGACCTCGTCGGGGAAATCTCATTGTTTTTTCAACCTTCTTGATAAAACGCTGATAAAATGGCACAAGAAAATTTATTGCTTCATCTCGTCTTTGCCGTTGCCGCTTTGAATGGATTTTCCAAGGCAGGAAGTATGTAAAATGACTTAAATCATCTCTTGATGCCTATCATCATGTAATAAGCTCCATGGTTACGCATTTTCGCAATGAGAGTAAAGTTAAATTTAGACAACTAAAGGTAACTGTTGGATTATTTTGAATTTAAGTTTTGATAAAAAATAGAAAGTAAGAAACTTTAAAATTAAAAACGATGAGTAGACAGTGATAAATCATGAGATTTTTTACAGAATATTATTGTGAAGTTTATTCAAAGGAAACAACATGCAACGAAAGTCATCATTTGAACATAGTGATGATATTACAGGGAAGTTATTAATTCTTGGTGGGGGGTTCTCTTGTTTGGTATGTTAATAATGATGAATTTGCAACCATCTGAATTCTACCATCTGAGATGATAGATGTTATTATTGTGTATTATCATGTATTATTAAAATTGATTTTGATGATTTGTTATTTTCAGTTGGTATATTCCCTCAAAGGCTTCAATTGAAACAGAATAGTCAGTCAACCTAGACTGTAAAATTTAAGGCTAATTCTAACACGCAATGTTAAAATGATTGTCCTTAAAATATTAGCCTAATAGTACATTTCACCTTCAATCATACGCAACATTGTATATATTATAAAAAATATGTTACACATCGTCACTTAAACGGTACTTTTACAGCAAAATTCATCATTTGTAAATGGGCCATGCAAACGGGACAAAACGATATTGACTTTGTATTAATGGCAGACGATTTTGCTCAGGGTGATTCATTAGGCAATATTAACGGCGGAACACCTTAGGTTTAAAAATCACTGCAATGTATATTCATTAAAGGAGGAAATCTGATGTAACCTATAATCAGCCTAGTCATATGGAACTCAATCTTCTTCACAGAACTATGTGACTTTGCAGCAAAATTTCCCCATGTCCAAACGCAGTGTTATAACCGAGATGCATCAAGAGGTATTTTATTTTGTTGCAAAGTAGAATCCTAATTTGTAGCTGGAGTATGCTGCTATGTCTGTCATTTCGTCACCGCAATGTTAAATTATTCAATCATAAATCCGTAAGGCTTGCCGTACCATGTTTGCACATTGTTAATAACATTTAAATACTTATTCTTGAGGTAAACTGTCTTTAGGCTTTTGCATATTGAAAAAAAAAAATCTGCATCCTTTTTTGTTTAATTTTTTATTGAATTTAAAGTTTTATATTACGTTTATAAATTTTTCGTGAGCAATGTCCGATATTATTTACATGTACTGTAAGGAGCAGTTTCATCTTTTAGTCTTTACGTACCAAGATTCTCACATAAGATTGAACTTTATCAAACCCTCCTGTTCACATTAGTAGACATAAAAGAGTGTTTCAGTTCTATTCTTCCATGCAACTTTAACAATTTAGCATATCATTCAGTGGCTACACTACTTCATTTTTAATATTTTGTACAATCCAATACTGATCCCCAGACATAATCTGACGACAACTTTTCTCTCAGTATAGGCTAAAGGTTTGCATGAGAACTGTATATTTGGCATTGTGTATTGATATTGATACTTAAAATAGAAGACAAATGTTAGATGCAACTGGAGTTAGTCCATTCCAGGTGTGGCCAAAATGGTCGATTGTCTCTCTTGGTACAATCTTGGATACAACGAAGATGGCATATACAACATCACACCCACAAATTGGATTGGACTTCCTTTTACAGTGTACTGTGATATGGATAACGAAGAGAGATGGACTGTAAGTTATAAAGATTTAAAATTTATGAAAGCTGCTACTGAGAGTGACACTGAAGGAACATTTTTGGTATTAAGTATGTTGGTTCGAGTTTAGTGTTGAATACGGGAATACAACATACTGCACGTGTTTCCTTGTTTATTCATTGTCACAGTGACTAGTGTAGACCATTGGCGATGACTAAATATCTATTCCCATCCTCAATTGAAAACTGAAAGTTCTCTAAGCTTCAACACACATTTAAAGAGTTGCTACAAGTTGAGATTTTTTTTTCTTGACTTGGAACGGATAGTGGCGTTATTTGGTGAATATTTAAAGTCCACGAAAGTCATGTTTACTAGCCATTTTCAATAGAACTGTCCCATTAATCAAAATGAATGTTTTGTAAGACCCTATCAGTGCCTGACATAGCTATTGATGACAACAGTATGAAGGTTAATCATGGCACTAGTAACAAACATTTCGTGATACATGTAAGTATAAGCTACCAGATATTTCAACACTTAATAATCACTTGTTTCTACGAAGTTCCATTAAAAAAAAAAAAAACATTGCAACCTACATCAGCATTATTGTTCAAGTTACCTAACATCAAGACGTGATTTTGACAAAAGACTGAATTGGTGACGTGTTACATTTTCAATATAATAATTTCAATGGAAATTGCTTTTATGATTTCTTCAAATTCGACTTCTTTTTCAATTCTCAAAGATCCAGGAGTTCTGTTGTTATTTTTTTCTGCAGGTGTTTCAACGCCGAATAAAGGACTCGCAAGACTTTGATCTTGATTGGGAAGACTACAAGAACGGCTTTGGAAATCTCACTGGCAGCTTCTGGCTTGGAAATGAAAAGATATACAGCTTAACAAACCAAGGAGAGTATGAACTAAGGACTGACATGCGTGATGAGAATGGTGAATTTTTCTACGCAATCTACGATAATTTTCGAATCAGTGCCGAAAACGACAACTATACCCTTCACATCGGAATGTACACTCACGGAGATGCAGGTAGCATATTCATATTTTTGCATCCACCCAGAAGGCATTTTTTTCCAGTATAGTCCTTAAAACGTCTTCTTTATTTCCAAAACATACTTATTTACGGTTTTGGCGTTACCACCGTAGTTCTATTGATTGAATGTTGTATTAATATTAATATAAATATATAATGAATATTTACATTCATACAACAGGAAAAACAAAAATAATGATCTTGGATTGAAGACAAATTCCGAGATTATCCGCCATCAATAAAATCTTGTCTCAAGAGCAGAAAAGAAAAAAATATTACTTACATTTTCAAAGTAGCTCATAAATAAAGTAAGTGGTATTTTAAGTCAAGTGATTTTTTTTTTTTCATTTTGGATTTTTCACGCATGTATAGGTGACTCCCTGGCATATCATGACAACCATACGTTCAGAACCAACGACTGGTACAACGGCGACGCTAAAACTATGAAAGGAAATACCAAAGGGTGGCTTCACACAGTAATTGTAGGAACTTTCTGCTTACTGTTCAGCTGTATGTCTAGTTCTGCCGAAAGCGATACTGTTATTGAGTGGAAAGGTGCATGGTGGTTCCTGGATGCTTTTGATGTTAAGTCAGCTCTCAATGGCCCTTACGGAAGTAGTTATCTTTTCTGGTCTACCCTTTCTTTGCCTGGTCATATCCAATACACAGAAATGAAAATTCGTTCCATCGATGCAGATCATGAAAAAGACAGTAAATAAGATCCTCGTCACATCGGATCACTACAATGTGGATGTTTGTGTGATTATTACGATTCGATTACTTAAACGTAATTATTGTTCATAATGAAACTGCAACTTACAAATTGCTTTCTTTATTCGTATCCGTGTTACTAAGTTGTATTTGATAGGTATTGTCATCATTACGTTTCCAAATAATTGAGGCCTTTTTTGTCGCTGTTGTGAAAAATGGCTTAATCACAGCTATGCTTCTGCAACTTTACAGATAATTGGTAAGCTGGTAAGAGACGAGAGACGGTTGTGGTTAAAGGCAACCTTACATGAAGAAATATACTACACATTAATTTTGTGACCTTTGATTATCAGTTATAAACGTCTACAGACAAAGTTACTGTTATAATTAAAACTCCTAAGAATTCGTCTCCACTTACTTTGAGCAACATGATTTCTCTGCAGTACAATTACGGTTATAATGGGTACGATGTTTACTTCATCTGTATCTTGTAGTAGTTACAAATCGAACTGAAAATGTTAGGAGGAAGATTATGTCTACTAGGAAATCTATTTTTTCCTAGTTAATTAAACTTTTAATACCGTAATTTCATCTAAACGTCTTACAAGTTACAATTTCAAATTATTGAGTCAATGCAAGAGTTTACGATCTAATAACGTTTTCGAAATCACATCTCTAACGGTCCTGAAGTATTTTCATTTTAAGAATACTAAAGGTTCCTGATAACTTTATAAACAGGATTCATAAAATAAATAAGAACATATCTAACAACGATAATAAACATGAAAAGTTACTAGTTTGATGCTTGCATGATGCACTTAATAAAAAATAGTCAATGCCAACAATTCTTAGTTGACGTCTGTTGTCTACGTGATCAACAATTGTTTCATTTTAGCAACGGAATTCACGACAAGTCAAAGATACCAATTGATTTACCTTTGTTATACTTCATCTAGGCTACATATCGTGAACATGCAAAACTAAAAATCTTTGAAATATCTCATTATGCGAAATAACAGCTTGCGGATGCTTTTTTCATACAAGGAAGGAAGACTCTAATGCAGGGAAGTTGCTAAGAAACATCGTCAATGTGTCATTTAAGTGTGTAATATTGACACGGTTGTGTAACAATGACCACGAGCTAATGATCTTTGCCTCTGCCGTACTTATTGCGTCATCCAAATCCACTTAACAATCTAAACGTCTATTGGATACAGAGCTTCAGTTTTGCACAGGTATTCAAGAAGTTCTTTCCTCACGAAATGTGGATCCCAACCATGATTTCGCTGTTAGTTAGATTGTTCATCGTTATCGAAACAGCGAGTTTTATCCGATCTCCTGAAGGGGTGAGTTATAGCCACACTTCGGTAATTATATAAATATTTGATACATTTTCTGCAATCCTGATAGGTATTGTACACTGTTTTGGTTCTGTAGAGAGGTTAAAGCAAATAATTTATACTTCAGACAGTCAGTATTTTGTGAAAGAAAAGATCTGCACTTTAAACGAACTGTACCTTTGTGAATAGAGAAGAGAAACGTAACTCGTTTAAGGTCCTGTTTCACTTCAAGACGTTCATTGCCTATTACCTTCAACTGCACACACAGTATTTTATCCAATATTTACATTTAAAAGCACTGAATATTTAAAATATTTATTGCGTTTTCTCCCAATATTTATTTTTTGAGGTCTACTTACATTTGAAAGCTTTTCATAATTAAAAAAGGGAAGTAATATAATATTAATCCGTTGCGTTCGTTTCTTCAAAGTGGAACTATAAACGTCTAGATAAAATATTTTTCATAACAATAAAGCCAGGAGGTACCAAACACACATTTCCCAATGTATGATGTAATTAATTTCTTCCAAACTTTAGAATAGTAAATGGTTATGTAAATTGTTGAAGTATTAAGTATTCTCATAAATAAAACTCAAAATGAAACTCTCAAAATATCTCTGGATATTAATAAATAAAGGAAATATCATGACCATTGACTTAAGATACAAAAAAAAAAAACTCTTTACATCGGTAAGATCTAAAATACAAATGGACAATCAGACAATCTCTCTCTGGCAAAGACATTAAATATTATCAAAAACAGGAACCTTAACCTGTGACAAAATATGCATAAAAAAGAACAATCAGTGTGCAAATTTTATTCACTTGACATTATTTTATATTCAGTCTTACATATTTGATGGAGAAACCCCAACATGTCATTGCGAGAACTGTTATGAGTAGGTAGTGCCAATACTTAATAGAAACTGAATTTTTGAAAGGGTTACGACCATTTAATAATTATTTCGAAAACAGAATTATTCACTAAATTTGATGTGTTTAATATTCCTTTTAATTTTGTGTGTAGTTTGCTAAGCTTGAACTTAAAAAAATAGAAATTGACTTTATTTCTTATTAGCCAAGTTGTACGGAGAATGCTTTGGCTTATACGCCCAAAGAAAAAACAAAGATTTTAAAAAAATCTCAAGTTTGAAATTGCTAAATTATGAACAACAATTCTCAATATGTATTTGACGTAAACGCAACTTATAAAGCGGCAAGGTACTTGAATTAAGCATTGAATCAGTGAAGCAGTTTTAATTACTGTCAAAAAATAAATATTTGTTTACGAATTACAATGACACTAATTTATTTCTTCTCTTACACAGACAAGTGTTACAATCATTTCTAAACATATTCATTGTAATCCAAAATTAAAAAACTGGTTGATGCAGTTATAATTACAGTTCAACTTCGTCTTTGATACAGACAATGCTCTAATTTTTTTCCTAGAAATAGAATTTTCATTTGACCCGAAACCATTTGCACATTTTTCATCACTTAGGGTCATCATTCTTTCTTCATGCTAAGTATAGTTTTCTATTGTGCAGACTTTTCGACAAATTGATTGTGTGCAAGAAAAGAGAAAAGAGTGCTGCGACTTTCAAAATGATTGATTTATTGTTTCACTGAGTACATCAATCACAGTAAGCGCTACTTTTGCATCCAAAAAGTTTAAAGAAGAGAGTATTCGAGAAGCATTACCTAGAATTTAGACGAAGCAAAACAAAACGGCCGTGAATAATCTTTGAATTATTAATGTCCATCAATTTGAGAAGAATATTCAAAATGGATTTTTTGTGACACAATTTATAAAGGGCCATATTAACAATGAATTTCGTAACCAGGTTTCAAAATGTAATTTTTCTCCGAGTATTCAGTCTGACCACTCAATCATTAATTAAGAGTTAGAGGTTTACGCAAATAGCAGAGGTCCGGGAATTTGTAAATTAATAATTCCTTATTGGGTGATATAGGTTATACCAATAAAGTAAAGGAAATTATTTCGGGAGTCATTAGTGATATCCACGGTAAGAATCCATCCCAGCTTTGGTAATGTCTTAAGTACAATATTCGTGATTTCAGCACTAATTACAGTAAGGAGAAAGCTGCTGTTCGTAAAAAGCATGAGAGTGATTTACTATAGGAAATTGCTAGATTAGAAAGAACTTATTATATCGTACAGACTCAATCAGATCAATTAAATGATGCCCGTGTTAAGCTTGATTATTTGTTTACGTAATTATAAACTTCAAGAGATAATTGTTCGTTCCCGGGCACGGTTGGTTGAGAAGGGGGCCCGGAGAAGTACTAAGTATTTCTTTAATTTAGAGAATGGTCGCCATCCCTAAGGTTACAAATTGCTCTGGACAATGTTGGGAGGGATAATGATAATCTAGATTGATTAAATATTTTTTATAAGAAACTCTATCATGGTGTAGGTTGTTCTCCTTCGTTGATTGTTGATAATCTTCATTGTCCCAATTATCAAACTGAGGATAATGCCTCCGTTTGTGAAGGTCAGTTAACTATTGAGGAGTGCAGAGCCTCCCTATTTTCTTGTCATGAAAACAAGTTTTTTGGTCCGGGAAGCCAGACAAAATTCGGGGTAGTACACTGATAAATCCTACAAAGAAGGGGGATTGAACGTTACGCATGTAAGCACTTTCATTCATAGTTTAAAGTGTCCGTGGATTAAACGATACGCTGGTGAAAGCGATGCCCATTAGGCTAAGGTTTTTGACTTTTTATTTAAACGATATGGCACCGTGGTTCCTTTTTGTTCAAAGTGCAACTATAAGAAGTCCGAAGTGGTAACTGGTAATGCTTTTATAGATGAAATTTGCCACTACTGGTCTATTTGTAGCTATAACGTCCCATTATCGTATTTTAAAAAACAGATTTTGTGGGACAATTCTGCTACTAGGATAAACGATTCTATAGTTATATACAAACAATTTTATGATAAGGGAATTACTTTCGTGAAGGATCTTCTTGATGATACCCACATTTTTTAACTTTTCAACATTTGCGAAACAAGTTTAACTTGCAGTGTTCCTTCTTGTCATATTATGGTATAATGCATGTAATTCCAAATGAGTGGAAACGTGACTTCAGTGATATATCGCAAACGCCAAATGATGAGGACTCTTAATTTTATAGAATTGATAGTATACTTTTTCTTTCTAGATATATTTACAGTATTTTAATTAAAAGTATTTCATTACAGCCAAAGGCAATCATAAAGAGGTAAACTGGTTTTAATTTTAACGAGGAGTAGCAAAAGGTTCACCGAATTCCTTTTCAGTCTGCTAAGAAGAGAAAATTGCAATATTTCCAATTTCGTTTTATCCATAAGATACTGGGCACAAATTATTACTTACACAAAATTAACATGCAGGAAAATCCAAGATGCACTTTTGTGCGGAAAGACATGAAACGCTTGGTCATCTGTTCTGATATTGCAAATATACCTCTAATTTTATTTTAGACACTGAACAGGTTCTTTTAGGAAGACAGTTTTGTATCTCTCCAGCTGACTTCTTTTGGCTATAAAATATAGCTAAAGCATTTTCATAATTTTGCATGCTAAATACTTTATTTTCCAACAAAAACTTCTTGACAAAATTCCGTCTGCGAACGACTTCATGCATAAATTTACGTTTTCTTGCAAGTTCAAAAACAATAACATAAAATTAAGTCAAGGCAACCTATTTCTTTTGACAATTTGAAAAATACTTTCTGCAACAACCATCTCCTTTTTGGGTAATTTCCCTGTATTGTTCTTCAATTATTGTTCATTCATGAATCCACCCTTGAATATGTTTAATCCTTCTGTAACTAGTGACATTAATGATTGTACAAATATTGATAGAAACGTAATAACCGATTATAGCCGAAAATAATAATAAATTGGGTCGAAAAGCTAATTAGGCATTAGTTGTTCAAGTATTTGTTTAAAATTTGTTTAGAATCTGTAAAAGTCTAAATAAATTTATTGACTGATTGATCAAACACTTTCAAGTTCTTTCGCATCGTATGAGAGTCATCGAAAATTTGAAACACAATTGTTTGCTATTTATTGTGATTGTAAATAGAACATTGTATCGTAGCAATTAAATCCCCCTGCTTATAGCAAATCATGCAGATTACAGGTTTTCTCTAGTTGGACTAAATTAAATACAAGTAGCCTAATATTTTACTTTAAAGTGGATAGCCTAATATTGAGTTTAAAGTGAATGATACGATGAAAAGAAATTAATGTGATAAATGAGCGGCAGTTAACAAACACTGTATGTTGCACATTACTTGTCCAAGAGATTGCTTTAAATTATTAAGAATATCCTTATCTATACGGTAAAAAAACAGCAGAAATTAAATCCGCTTATATTCCAGTTTGTAGGCTCTGTGTAAGAGTTTTACGAGTGAGTACCTTATATTTTTTGTTACTAATATTTCACTCATATATTATCTTTGCAACTGTAATTGACTTTTCCCAAATTTGTTGTAGGTTTATTCACGTTCTATTATATTGTTCTTCATAAAATTCCTCACTTGTTTCAAAACATTGATTTTGATCGAAAACAATTCTTTTAATGGAATTACATTCCTCAGGGTAAACAACAGATACTTGTAGCTGCCATAGGGGAACAAAGTCAGAGTATGTACAGCATTCACTAAAATTAGTAAACTTGTTTGTTTGATATTTCCTTTTTTTCAGTTTGTTATAGGCTGAATTTGGCAATTGCGTTCTTTTTCTAAAAGGTAGTTTTCCTATACCTTTTTTTAAGTAAACCGTGCATTGCGTTGCGTTTTTCATTTGTCTGAAGTATTTTCATTACTTTAATTTACACAGCATACATCTTGCTAAAAGAAAGTGTGCGGTTCCTCCTTGAGAGTTTTCTTTCTTTTACTTAATAATATTTCCATTCTTACGAGCTAGGCCATACAAAAATATATACATTCAAAGTATAAAATCACATAGGAAGTTTTATTATTTCTTCTCCTTGTTCACACTTTAATCTTTAGTGAATGGAAGTATTTAACCCATTAAAGGAAACATTTCTTGTTAATGTAATTTAAGTATATAGTTTCAAAGCTGTTGATATTCTCGCATCCGGTTTTCAGTTCCAATTATTTCTCTTCTTTTAGGGCCATATTATTTCTTTTACCAACATTCTCAATATCCAAGAGATTGCTATGAAGCACTAAGGGGATGTCCATCAAATACCAACTCCAGTGGTGTGTACGTGATTAAGCCGGACGGTTATCCTGAACCGTTTGAAGTATACTGTGATAACAGTCTAGATAACAGTGGATGGACGGTAAGTTCTGCTGAATAAATTTCCTATTGATCATATAACATTCTTTACATAACGTACAACTACTCACACCCAACATTTCGTCTCTCAGTTTAAATAATACTTTCTGGATCTGCAGACATCAGGAACTGTTTTTCATCAACTTTCCTATTACAGTTTGATGTTGATCGAAGATCAGAGCTCGATTTAAAATGTTCTCTTCCCAGAACTTGTAACATCTCAATGTCTTCATTAATAAACCAATATACTACATAAACAGTAAAAATGTTTCTCCCGAGAATCAAGTAATGTATACTCTTTAAATATTTGCTCAGTTGGATTTTATTTTCTCAATCGTAGATTATACAGCGTAAGTTTGACGGAGAGATAAATTTTAACCGTAGCTGGGAAGATTATCGACTTGGATTTGGTTTTCTTTCCACTGACATGTGGATTGGTAACGATAAACTATCATTTATTACCAATCAGAATCGATATCAACTTCTCATTGACCTGAAGACAACAGACAATTTGTCATTTTACGTCACTTATGACGAATTTCGTATCAGCCACGTCTTCAGTAGTTACAAGCTAGTCACTACAGGAACCCAAGGAGGGAATGTAGGTAAGGTTGCAAACAGTAAAACATCGTTGGATAATGACCATGTATCTATGTCAATGATTAAACTTGGGAAAACAAGTATTGCACTAACATGAAATAGGTGATTACATTCTCAGAACTCCAGTCATTGGTGTTTTCTGACAGGCAAATGTATTGAACTTTACGATCATGTTAGAAACTTATCTATCATGTTACTTTATTACAGAGAAAGTATTATTCTAGACTTTTAACTCTTCCTTACAGATAGCATTTGAAATGCTCTGCTTCTTAAAATTGATATAAATATGATCTGACTGTGTTACTTTATCTTTCAAGGCAACTTTGACTGGTGCCCAGCCAACAAAATCTACGATGAGTGCAAATGTGAAGGCTCCTGCGTTGATCCTGATCAATGTGTCAACTCCTGCTCAGAAGAATCTCATTCATGCATCTGTCCTCGAGCCTTGGGATATCTGATGAATGGGACGACTCTATTCTCAGAGAGGAATGTCCATGTTACATCAATAACACTGATGGTCGTCAAGGTGAATTGCTAAAAGTGAGTAAACTGAGATTAGAATTCAGTGTCTAATGTAACAAAAAGATATTGATTTCCTTTGGATTGTATTACATACCGGTTGTAGACCATCTACATTTTAATCACAGTACGATGTATAACTGGATTGACTAACTTGTAGTGTGGAGGTTAGTCCCGTTGGTTTACCAGCGGGACTAACCTCCACCCTCCGCTTTGGTTAAGTAATAGAGGTTACAGTAAATTCAAAGGCTTTTCAGATACTGTACGATTAGAAACAATAGCAATTGAGCCACAACTATTATTGTGATTCGAAAAGTCGCTATATGCCCTGCACCACAGGTATATTAATAAAAGGTTGCAATACTAATGTGATGGTTTTCTTTGTTGATTAATGTGAAGGAAGGACAATCATACGTCTCCCCAACCTGCGACAGAAACTGTTCTTGCATTGATGGCCAACTCACGTGTGACGATAGCTATAGATGTGACACTAATGCAGATTGTGAAGAAAGAAACGGTCAAAGACAATGTTACTGTCGTGAAGGATATGATGGAGACGGTGTACACTGCCCATGGTCCATTCCTAAAGACTGTAAGCAACTGTATGACAATGGCGGGAGAACCAACGGAATCTATCAAATAAAACCTACCAATTGGTCTGGGTCTCCGTTTGATCTTTACTGTAATATGTCAGATGGCGGAGGTTGGACTGTAAGTGATGTGAATGTTTGAAGTTTTGTCATATTCGATTTATAACTAATCCATCATTGTGTTCTTTCTTTATTTTCCTTTAATCTAAGTATTTTTCACTCAAACGTTATGACGAATGTATGTAGTTAGCTCTTCTAACAATGATTTACATTATTTTCTGAAGGTTTTTCAACGTCGGGTAGATGATTCTCAAAATTTCTATTTGTTTTGGGATGATTACAAAAACGGCTTTGGGGATCTTGGACAGAACTTTTGGATGGGAAATGACAAGCTGCACAGTTTCACCAGCCAAGGAAGTTATGAACTTCGAATCGATATTGTTGATTTCTCTGGAGATCCATACTACGCTAAGTGCGATTCCTTCCACATAAGTGATGAAGCCAACAATTTTAGACTGAATCTTGGCAGTTACACAGGAGGAGATGCAGGTAGATTCATGGTATCGAAAATAATTTATAGGGACTGAACACTTTATACCCTGTTTGATTACTTTGATGTCATTATCACCATGTACGTGAAATTTATTTCGGGCCGAAACTTGTCATTTCTGTGTTTTACATTAACAGATTCGTGTTGTTTCCCCCATTGAAGGAACCATGGTCAATGTGACATTACGATGCATCTTTCCTGATTTCATGCGTACATATTTGTACAAAATTCAGGAAGCTTTAAGCTTTCATATGACTGACATCACACATGTGTCTTCAAAATGATTCCTGGCCTTTTCGTGAGGTAGCTTAGTGGTTGTAACTTATTTATTATTTATTATGGTTTCAATTCACTGATTACCTTAAAGGAGAATATGAAAAGAACGTTGTCAACAAAGGAAACTTGAGAAAATAAATTGTGCCTTGCTAAGTTCTTTTTAATGACAACATATTGCCACCCCAGTTCCAAGAAAAGATAACCAATATTACTAAAAGCCAAAATTTGGTGCAAACCCCTAAACGTTAAACTTATAATTGACATGCGTATTAGTATCTTAGATATGTAGGACTGTGTTCATCTGTCAGCCCTTAACCAAAACAATTTAAACTTTAAAAAAATTGATCTGATAAAGATGAAATACTTAAATACTTTCTACTATTATTTTCATCATTAATCTTTGCCTAAAGCCCAAACTTTACTTACTTTGGGATTGCTTGTAATAAACCTATGTTTATTACAACATATTATGACAACTATAAAAAGCTTCTTTTTTTTTAAGAAAACATGAGTAACCTCTTTTTTGTTGTTTCGGTGACAATACTCGTTTACATAAAAATCAATAGCCGCAAAATTTTAACTTAAAGACAAAGTCGGTAGGCGTTATGTTGTTCAAATATAATTTGGTCAGTAATATGTTACACACGATGAGTAAGTGCAAGTAACTATTCTGTATTTATCATATTAACTTACCAACTTGCTTATTTATCTTTCTTCAGGTGATTCTTTGACTTATCATAATAACCAACAGTTCACGACCCAGGACGACGACAATGACGATAATGATTACAGTTCTGCGTCCTCTGAGTTTAACAACTGTGCTCGTTATTATGACGGTGCATGGTGGTACGATGATTGCGCTTATTCTTCTCTGAACAGCCCCTACGGCAGTTATTATTTTTATTGGTATGATCTTCCTGGATATTATTATTATTATATTCAGTTCACAGAAATGAAAGTTCGTTTGGTGGAGTGAGCGTCTTTAAACAATAATGTTAAACAGGTCATATATAGCGGGACACTAATTCTCACTGTAACCAATAAAGACCTTCTAATCATATTAAGTTCCAAGAGTTACACGTGTACATCATTCCCAACCTCAACGTAAAATGATCGCATCTTAGATTTTATACCGAAACACCTGAAATGATGAGAATTGTGTTGTGACGTCATAAATTAAGCCTCTGGACAAGGTTACTTCGATTAATTTGTGATTTGATTACGTCTTCTATTGTGTGTTTCACATTTTGGTTAAGCATTCAGTCTTTTGCGGGTCGTCTTGCTGCATTGACGTCTTCATGTTTATCATAATACTTATTGTGAGCAATGTGATGAAACAACAAGATATCAAATAATTAACAGTATGTGTTCATCTCTGTCATTCCGATTCTTTGAAGTAAGCGTAGAATTAACAGCCTAATAATCTCTCACTGTAGCCTCTTTCCGCATAAAATAAATAATCTAGAAAAAGTCTAGACTCTTATTCTGTGTCACAACTTCGTAAGCCACGTTTGAGAGTCAAGTTGTACAAAAATGGTAATCGAAAAAACCTTGTAGTGTTACTTTGTGAGGGGAAGAAATTATTCACATTTACATTTACCACAGTGCTGTACGTATTCATTATCGATAACATTGCTCCCACGTATTCAGGAATAGGTTTTCTATTCGTTATATTAGAAATTACGCAGGGATATTTGGAAACCGATCGTGAAAACAATTCCTTTAAATTCCTCCAAGACCTTACACAACCATCACTTTTAAAGTTCTAAGGCGAGTGGGTTAAGTGGGGTTCTAATTCTAAGAAAAACTCTGCTACCTTCCCATTCAAGTTTTCCCACCTTTGTTTTATCTTATTGACAATTAGAATTTACCCAAAAGAAATCTAACACTGTAACCTAATGACGTTGTTTCTAAATTGGCATACCCTTTTGGCAAATTTTCACTGGTGCAGGGAAGACTTTTATTTGGCGGGGGAGGGGACTATGCAGGTTCTGGAGGAGGGGGTCTAAGTCGAGGGATTCCGCTATTCCTTTGAAATATTTTGAAGTGAAGTGAATTTTTGAAGTTCATTACAAAAAATTATTCTGGTAGGAATTGACGGATATGCACCCTGTACTGGCAAAAGTGCAATTTTACTAAGCAAATTAAAGGCTGTTAGTACTCTGGTGTAGTCGTATAGTAGGGCGTTTTCCGAGGTGAAGACATTAGTCTATACAGATTTTTTTCCAGGGATGTTGGTGTAACTCAGACATAGGAAAATGTCAAACAAAGCTGCGTTATAGCTGAAAGTGGCCGACAGCTATCTGGGAATTCGTACCCTCTTGTAAATTATTATAATAGATTCATGGAGGGGGACCTACGAGCACATCAAAGATTGGAAGACAAAATTAAAAACAAGCACCATCAATTTTTCATCTTATGTTAATTAATCATCAAAATCATCTTAACTATAATTTTTATTATAGAAGAGTCTACTTTAACTACTGCTAAAAGATTAATTACTAAAACGCAGTCGTTAATTCTCATGTAATAAACATTTAGTACTAATGTTCCATAGCAGTTAACGTTACAAAAGTAAAAAATCAAATTCAACTAACCTCACATTTTCTGTTAAAAAACGATTTATTTATTTTTACAGTTGCGTTGAACATTACAATGGTGCTCCACATGAAACTTGAAAAACTTAAATTATCCTGATATACACATTGTAATAACAAGAAATTTCCAAAAAGGGGTTGAATTTTGCGTAAAGAATGCCTTTAAGCACTGCAAAGCTTGGTTCAGGGACCGCTTATGGGCCAACATGAGGTTCAAGGACATATCTCTGGCGGTAGGCCAGGGGTACATTTCAAATAAATATAAGTAGTTAAATTATCGTCCATATACGTCTTATAAACAAAACTTAAACCAATTAATGAATACTAAAGAGAAATAGTCCCAAGTCTTGACTTAAATGACAGTAGTATTAGAATGCTTCTATTTCAAAGTTGAGAACCTGTCAAGATTCAATATTAATAAGGAAAAAGTAGCTAAAGTGAAACAGATCTTAATAAAGATTTCAGCAAATGTAAGTATTTGGTGCAAAGAAATTTAAGAAAATCGCTCAAAGGAGAACTTCTCGTGAATGCTTTATTCACCAGGCTATTTACGATTAAAACGTAAGTGAAATGCATGTTGTTACAACTGTAAAAGTAGTACATTACAGTACCATTCAATATTAATACCAGTACCATTCAATATTAATAGACTTTCAAAAAATGCCGTAGTTTTGACTTTTCACATGTTCTGATGACTTCTGCATTGCTGGAAAGATTTCGAAACATTGCAAATTGCATGTAACCTGTTTGCTTTGTCAAGATGAGTTTGGTACAAGTCTAACTTATTACCAAGATTCAAAGTTCGTCTCTACCTCATCCTCACTCTCTCCTCATTCAAATATTGGAAGACCTAATTTTTAGTTTATTTTGGTTCTGTTATACTGCAGTTATAATTAACGAAATCGATAAAACTAATTGAGTGGGTTTGCAAGCCTGGGGGGCGTAGGAAGGTTTTTTTGTGAAAACTTGGCTAATCGTCACTATTTTTACCGCCGTCGGTCTACCGCCTCGGTCCTACCAAAGTTTAAGCCAGGATTTCAGATCAGTCAGTCCACAGGTAGGCCTATTTATCATGAGGAGAGTTCATGAGGATGGGGCTACCCTCCCCTTTGCATAAAAAGACTCATGTCTGCCCTTCTTAAAAATGTAATGAAAAATTGATTTGTTTTGGACACTAACATCCAATTTTGAACTTCACCGGGCTGGCTGTCTAAAAGGAAATAGCGACACACTTTTTTTAAGCATTTTGACTGTTAGAGATTTCACCTATGACCTTTGATCTCTAACCTTGAATATTGATGGGAGACACAACTCCAGACCCTGGGTTACATATCTACAAGTTTTCATCCTCATTGGCTTTGTGGTCTTTGTGGTGGCAAACTGTTCTGAGTCAAATTTGACTTTTGCTCTCTGAACTTGACCTTTGACCTCAAAGCACGAACAAACGTGATTTTTAGATAAAATCTTTCGTACTGGTCATATAGTTTAAGGCGCCATGTGAAGAGTCATTTTGGATTGAAAAATAAAGCAAAAATAAAGTTTTCACTAATTTGACCTTTGACCTCTGACCTTAACTTTACTTTGAAAGACATAACTTTACACCATGAGTCACCTATCTACCAAGTGTGACTCTCATCGACTTTGCGGTCTAAGAAGAGTTGCAAACTTTTCAAGAACTCCCGTGAAATAATGTAAGAAATGCCTATCGTTGTATTTTTTCAATTTAGCCATTGAAACGTTATTTATGTAACAGTACAATTTCAACTTATATTTTATAAGACGGAGGGTATCTTTGGTTGATATTAATTGGGTAAGGCTGCGTTTCTTACTTGATCTTTACAGAGAAACAAGTTCTTATGACTTAGTTGTATACGGAAGTTTTGTCCAGCAGAAATAAACCTTTGCTCCTTAATCTGTCGACAACTGTTCTTACAGTGATTATTTCCTTGGAAATGCTTTAAAGTTACAAGTATTTATTTTTCAACTCCATTTTAAAGTGTAACACAAGAAAGAGTTAAGGATCGAGTTTAAAGTTGAAAGGATGGAAAAATGACACAACGTACATATAGTATAGTGTAGTACAAATAATAGCACACACACAGTCAGATAGCTATGTGAGGGTGACGGCGACACAGAATGTTAATATAGGCTTTTCTTACCTTACATATGGTAGATTCAACAGGATACGTTGTTAGATCAACAAAAAGATGTCTTTTATTAAAGCACGGTTTTGATTGGCTAACATCTAACCTCCTTTTATGAACGAAGAAGACTAAACGTTCTATTCAACTCGCAACTTGCATTGTTGAACAGAACGCTCAGTCTTTTAAATCATGAAATTATATATACTATTGTACTCATAAGAGCGTCATTTTCTGTATACTACTATACTCTTTTATTCTTTTAGAAGCATGACATTAAAATTGCAAGTAAAAGTGAATTAAAGACAATTAAAGACAACATTATGAAATGAACTTGATTTCAGATGATGTGTTATTTTTCTGGTCAATTTAATATTTCGAAAGAAATTTATGACTTTTTTATAATTCATTATTCATGAAGTTTTGATTAAACAAGTCTCCAGGAGAAGACCACAGATTATGATATCTGAAAATAATTTTGCAAAAGAATTTGCACTCTTTCGTTAATTTAAGAATATGAATTTTTTAATGTACAACATTCGATGACGACACCAACATACATTTCCATAATCTAAGTGATAAGTCAACTCCATTTCTTACTTCAACATTAAAATTATTGCGTGCGTAGGCAAAAAGTAAAAACATTGACATTTAATCTTGGCTTTTAATTAAAAAAAAAAAAGTTTTTGGGCTTTTAATTACACCCTTCAGACAATCTGGGAAAATAAATACTTTTCAGTGGGTTAATTCCGCTATACGATTTGAAATGCTTCCAGTATAACGACAAAAACGGTAAAATACCTTAATCTAGTGGTTGACAGTTTTCATTCAAATCAACAGTGTCCTTCTTTGAACAAGCCGATGGGAAGCATACTGGTATTGAATATTCAGTAAGTCAAAAATTCTCATAGGATTACTGACGTCGCAATATTGTAATCTGTTCGTGGGTTATTTGTACTAAGTACTACAATCCCCAATACCGAACAATGAGCGATGACTTGAGTAGTATGCTTTTGATACAATAGTAAGACCTGTACTGTTGCATATTCATTATGTAGGCGCTTATGGTAAGCGGGTAAGTGGTATGATAAATTTCCAAAATATGATTTCTGTTTTTATGCCAATCCCGTTGCTTTTCAAAGTAGTTACTTTCCTTAATTGAAAGACATAGTCCATCCATGTGTAACCTCGAGTGTACATTTAAGATAAAGAAAAAGTTAAGATAACACAAACCCACTTTTTGCGAATTTGAATATGTTAAAAATCTATAACTTGAATAAATATAACACCTGTATTTTTACATATAAATGTATGAATGATAATGTCCTCTCTATTTTTCAAAATTTGTTTTGCTCTACGTTCTGCTTCTCACCGTTATCCTAGTTGAAGTTCTAATACTATCTCTATCCCATTTTTTTAGAATGGAATTATCTCAACAAAGTGTAAGATATCTAGGTGCCAAATTCTGGAACTCCCTCTCTTTACGTTACCAAGCAGAGCTCATTTAATTTATTCAAGAAAGGCCTTAAAGGTTATATTATTTCCAGTTATCAGTGATTCTTCTGTAATGTCTTCAATTCTTTCTTTCGCAATTCTTTCTTCCGTTATTTGTTATTTATACTCATATTTGCTGGTGTTAGTTCTTCCTTCTGGAGTGTCTATGTCTACAAGTTCCCTCATGCTTTTTATAGACACTCCACAGTCTCTTTTTTTTTCATATCCTGTATATATTTTCCATTTCAATTATCATTTTATAAATGATTTGTTCACAAGGAGACTGAAATAAATGTTATACAAACAAAGATCAAACATAATCTCATCCTTTGAGTTTTTCAGTACCACGCAATCACTTTAATATAAGATGAAGACTGGGCTAACAAATTCCATTCATAACAAAACTGTGCTGCAGAGACAATCATGTATTGGTTTTTAACATAGCAGACTTTCCTGTATTGATGAAAAATATCAAATTATAAATATCAGTTGCAATGAAACGTGTACTACCACTACTAACAATATAACAACAAGGTGGCAATCGACGGATTTGCATCTCTTCCTTATCGCTGTCCATAAGCATTCTCGCATCCCTATACGTGTAATACACGGGATGAGATATTGTAGTTGCTTTGGAACGTAGAATGTAATATGGCTCTCTCAGTTGCCTTAACAACATTTGCTATAGTAACATTATGTACGGTTGATATATGGTGCATGTGGTCTAACCTGTTATGTTAGTTAAGTTGAACTGGAAGCCTCATGAGGGTAGGGGTCACAATGTGTGTCTGTGTGTATGTGTGTTTGCGAGTGCGCGAAAGAAAATTTCAATTTCAAAAGTTTGCATCTCTTGCTTCTTAGAAGTTAGATAGGTGACCCATGGTCTGAAGTTGTGTCTCCCGTCAACATTTAAGATCAGAGGTCAAAGGTCAGGGGTAACAGCTAACATTTCTAATCGACAAAATGCTTTGAAAAAGTGTGTCGCAATTTCCTTCTAAACGGTAAGTCTAACTAACTTTAAACTTATATGAATAATTGATACGTAGAGTCCCCCCTATCAGTGACGTCATAAGTCAATGGGGTACACAATACAGCACGGTAGTTTCTGTTGGTGCAATGAGCAACTTATTAGATCTTTGCTTTTCCATGCAATGTGAACTAATATTTCAACCTATGCAACCATGTTTGGACTGAGCTATTATATCTAATATCAAGGTCATCTTCCGTGCTTTTGGTAGTACCCCTACTCAGTACGTTTTTACTGTTACATGTCCTGCGTACGCTAGCCTAGGATTGAGTGGTTTACGGTAAGTGGAAAAGAAATTGAGTTCTTCAAATGATTGTGACATGTTTGTTAGAACTAAAATAAAAAACGCCCAGAGAGGCGGCGCGCTGATTTCAGATATAACAGAGCGATATATAGAGAGAGTTTGGCCAACTGTGTAACCTGTTTGGATTGGTCGAGAGGGGACAACGCCCACTTTGGACCTAAATTTTGTTCAGTCTGTAGTTGATCTTCATTACACATTACACGCACACATTATATGTATGGAGCGTGGTAAGACGACGACGTTAGTGGGCCTTGGCTGAACCAAGAGGAAAAAAGTGACGCACATAAAAAAAAGAAAAGAAAAAAAGTACACGCACATGCCGTATGTGTGTTTCACAGATCGAAAAACAAAAGAAAATAATAGAAAAATGGGGTTTTCACAGACAAATAGAAAAAGCACATAAATGTGTGGTTGTCACATATAGGCCTACTTTGCAGTGCCGCCTGTTGATGCAGAAAACGGTTCATTTTTGTTTGAGATTTCATCGTGAATGATGGTCAATCAATAAGATATCTGAAAACAAATGTTGAACAAAGCAGACGTATAAGGAATCACTCGAAAGTTATGATGAAATATGTATGCAACTTTCGAAAAATGCCTTGTTGTGCTGCATGAAGATGCAGCAATCGGACAGAAAATGGGGTTTGTTTGTATGGTTCCCCAAAAAAACCCTGCAAAAAGGAAACTTAAGGGAGGCAAAACTAGGAAGAACAAACTAGTGAAAATCAAATGAAAACAACACGAAACTCTGTGAGTCAGGTCTTGGCTTACGTTAGATATCTAGCTATGACCAAATTAAAAGTCAAATACTTTGCTAAATTTGGCCTTCAAATTAAGGCACACCTGTGATTACCCCGTCGGTAAATAACGCTGCATCATAAATATTACCAGGAGGTCCTTTGTTAACTTGCACACTCAAATTAGACCTACCTGATGTTCGTGCCCCCCCCCCCCCGAAGGTTAACCTTTAAAACTTGACCATTGTCAAATTTACTTACTAGAAACATTACTCTATAAACCAACACAGGTATATTTAATCAAAGGGTAGGCCTAGGCCAACTTGCTTTCATCTAAACGACTGTCTTGCAAACTTAGTGACTGCAGGTTGAGGGTAGACCTAATCTAGGCAGCATATGATTTATAAGTATGCCAACTTTTTGTCCTAACTTTTACAGATTACGCCTGTGTAGTCATGACAACACCACATATTCAGAAAAGAATCAATTAGGCTTAGTCTATGCCTAGATGGCTAGACCTCCAAAGTATGAGATAAATAAATTTGTACGAAAGAACCAACGTACACAATGTACATAACTAATGCGGAGGAAACAGTACTTCTATTATTTCTACTTACACATACGAATACAATAATACAATCGCAGCGGAGATACACCAAGGAATGACCGCGTGCTTATATGTATACAAAGAACAGCAAACAACCGTACAATGGCATATGCAGTATAGTTCTATGAAACAAACACATGTTTACATCATTCCTAAACAATAGGGCTAGTCCACTTATTAGACTGTACCATTGAAAAACCCAAAACAACTTAGTTATTTTAATCCAAACTGCAGCAAAGACTGACCTCATGTATTAGCCAGAACTATTTTCATGAATAAAAATTCATCTAGGATGGTTTTCTCTATTTCTAAGTATTCCTACAACTTGTTGACTATGGTTCACTTCATTATTTACCTTTTATATAACATATGCTGGGGTCAATAAAAGTACATTCAAAAGTTGTCTCCCTTTATATTTTGGATAAAAATCTGGATCTGAAAATTGTTTTTTAAAATCAAAATAAAAAAAAAAACTGTAAAATAAAAAACATGCTCTTTTGGAGCAAGTTTTCTGTGCAATGAAAGCGGCCATCCCTTCAAAAGAAAAACCTTAAAAAAAACACTCGGGTATATTCCAGATTAGCAAGTTATCGTCGAAGTGGCAGTAACTCATGCGCTACATTCTTTTACTACTTTCACACCTATATTTGCACTTGCAATCAAAATGACTGGTTTTTTTTTGTCAATCATGAAGTTTACGTGCACTTGCAGTTGCGCACTACTAGTAATTGTTCAACTTCAACTCCTACCACGACTTCACACAAAACATACATCCGTAATTCGTTAATGGAATGCCAGTCTTACATTAATCTGAGAAATATAGTACTTTCGCTGAGTTTTTTACGAATCAGTTATTTAATCCCACAAAGATTTGCCCTCGTTCTATGCAAGTAACGTTTACGTTCCCGCAATCCGCACACTGTGTACACACGATCGTACTTCGCGCAACTGGTACTACCTGGACCTATTGTGACGTCACAAAATGCAGGTTGGCCAAACTCTCTCTATATACGGTTCTGAGATATAAAGGAAATGAAAGGATTACTTTGGCGCACACGTGACTTCTACATTCACACAACACTTGCGTGTTCTTTACAAATCCAAGCGCACTGCGCCTACAATCTTGGACAAAATTGTTGGGACACTTTGTCGTACATTGCAAATATAACACTGAATTTTAGGTGAGAAGATAACATGAAACCCCGTGCCCCTTTCCAATGTTGCGCTTTGGAAGTGAATGTACCCTTTGAACAGCAATCCTATAGCCAACATTGAACAGGGGCGCTGGGTGTCCCAAGATATTTTGTCCAAGATTGTAGCTTCATGTACTTTCGTACTGTGCATAATGTAAAGCATTGGGTGTACATCAAACTCTCGATCGACTATAATACATACATGTAAAAGAGTTAATGATTATGGACAACGATAGAGATGAGATGAAACTCCGTGGATTGCCATCTTGTTCACCCCTCCCCCCCCCCCCCCAGAGTACTGTAAACAACTCATATAAGCCATATTCATATTATTGTACGAATGAATAATTTTGTTTTATAGGCCTTTATTTGATTCCATGAAACAAGAGGATATGGATATTGATTGATATGTTATGCAATGTACGATCTTCAGTCTTGTACAACATTGTTGAATCGCAGCGCTCTTGTACGTACCGCAATGCAATAACTGCTGACTCCTTGCCGTGGGTTTACAAACCAACAATTCAACGTCAAAGTCGTGATAATAATGCAGAATCACAAGTGACGTGTGATCACCAACCCTCCAATCAGATGTCGAGGAATCAAATATAGTGTTATGTAATAACTGTTCTTCGATTTATCGTTAACTGTTGGAAAAGTTACTAAAGTAGTAATTAAATTACTAAAGTAGTAATAGTTACAGGATAACTTATATGAGCTCGAGATTTCAAAATTTATATTATCATCACCTGCTATTGCACCGACATTTCCATTTATCTCTGGAAGCAACACTTAGGTAAAGTCTGTTTGCACTTGAGAGACTGGCATTTAAAATGTTTTTTTCATTTCTTAAGGATTCATGACAAATCATTATGTATAAGGATATTTTTATGACTGGTATATTCATACGTTCATTCATTGCAAGATTGTATTATCCTATTGTTAACGTAGACAGCTACAAATGTGAGGGTGTGTAATTTAGGAAATTGCCAATGTTTTACACCACAAAGTAAGACTTAATCAACTTAATCAACGTACGTTTATCAGAACTATCAGTAATGTATCATTTAATCGTATAATATTAACATCTTTGTAAAACAAAGACCGCAATCTAATAATATTTACTTATTTTACTTAATGCATCATCTACTCATATTCTGCTCTTCCATTGTGTGCTTACGGTCAATTCCACACAGATATTCAAGAAGATTACTAAAATGTGGGTCCCAACCGAGATTTCCCTGTTTGTTCGATTGTGTCTAGTTATTGAAACAGTATCTTCAATACATTCTATTTCTTAACTGCCAATTAACACTTACCTAGCGTGGTTTTCTCTGCTTTCATCAAGTAAAATTTGCACATATCTATATATCTTTCCCATAATATAAAAGTCATGAAATTGAACTTTCATGTCAACTAGGTTTAATTTTCAGGTTTTCGTAATTTTCAATGGATTTTATTTACACATGAACACTTCACAATAGCTAAATTCAATCTCGCGTTAATGGAGAAAACTCACATATCTAGTACAAACAGGTCAAATAACACTGTTTCTAGAACTAACCAAAAAAAAAATGAATAATCTTTAATTAATTCATTTTCATCATTTCATTTTGAATATTACATACACTTACATAAGAATTAATGTTCGCATAATTCAATAGAGTGTCCATGCCAATAATTTCGTGACAAATTGTTTTCGGACACATTGTTTCAATTTAAAAAAAAACAAAAGTATAAGGCTATTTTACCAACCAAAAAAAAAAAACTCGCCTATTGAATTTCAGTTAATTGTATCTGCAATACATTTCATTTCTGAGGTGAAAATTACCATTCATCTACCATCGTCAATAATCTGTTTTATAAAGTAAAATGTATACATCTTTCTCATATTAAGAAAGTCTTCAAAAAATTGAACTTTACTTTTCATATGTATTTGTAATTTTTTATGCATGTACTCTCACAGTAACAAAAGTATCTCGGTATCAAGGAGTAAACACATATGTGTATCTGTTGCATAGAATGAAAGTCATCGAAAAACTGAGCTTTCTTGTTCACTTACTTTACTTTTCATATGTATTTGTAATTTTTATGCACTGAGTCTAAACACTAACAAAAGTAATTCTCGGTATCAAGGAGTAAACTAATATGTGTATCTGTTGCATAAAATGAAAGTCATCGAAAAACTGAGCTTTCTTATCTAAGTAACTTAATTTCAATACTTTTTAACTTTTAATTTAAGTTGTAATTAAACAATTAAATTTACACTGCTAATTTAAATGCAAATACAACATCTTAGCTCTAGAAATGATCTATTTGATATGACATGATATCAACAGCAAACTCTTTACAGTTTGTCTCTTGTTCGAACGTGTGAAGAGACTAGATCTTTGTTACAGTACTTGAAAGACGATACTATGATTAAAAGATTGAATTTCATTCTTCTATTAATTGTTCCATAGACTGTGTGATAATTGGTTCATTTAATAAAAAAGAACTGAATGACTATTCAGGAAATGAACTTAAATGCAAGGTCTACCATCTGCATAAGTCAGTGAAATTTAGTTATTGACAGGAAGATAAGATCCTGTAGTATACAGTAGATAGTTAACACTGCGTTAGTATACGGTAAACTTTAGTGGCAAAAATAAAAAAAAAGGTCAGATTTCCGAACTATGACGGTCCTAATGAGACCACGTCATATCTTTTATTACTCTCATTTACATTCATTATTGTGTTATGTGTTAGTCTTTACAGATGCTATATTAATCATCTGTCTGCTAATGGATAAGGAAGTAAGTTATGACCCACATTATAAAGACCAGATATTTAGCTTATAGCTTGTCCCAATTTTTCTTTAGGTGTAATTCTCGTCCTATGATATTGCACTTGATATATAGTTCATAAAATCTCTCAGTTGTTGTAATACTTGATTTCATGGACTTACCTTACTCAGGGTAACCAGCAGTAGCCATCGAGAAACAAAGTCAGAGTATCGACAGAATTCACAAGTATTCACAAAATGATGTTTCTTTTTTTTTTCATTCTTCCTGCTTTAATTGGTTTACACTAATGTGAATGACTCTACTTGCTGCCTTTCTTCAACCAAGTTCGGAAAGTTAGCTGACGTTATTATTCAGCATATCTTGCATTACCCTTCATTCTTCTTGAATTCAAATTTTACAAATTGTCTGGAAATCTTTTTTAAATAAGACCATCTAAATGTACACAACTTTTATGTTGGTGGGTACGTTTATTGTGTATGCAATCAATTTATCAATACTTATGGTCCGTTATAACATTATCAAAATTGATCATTAATCATCATTACTGTGATGTCGTAACATGTTTAAACATACTTGGAGAGAATCCTCAACTCCTATTGGCCCATTTCAGTCAGGTGACCGTGGGTTAATCGCAGATAACGTCATTTACATCTGGTTAACTATCAAAATTTAGTTTCATTAGAATTGTTAAACAGAGAACTATCATGTTTGATCACATTTTATGACAAATGTAGCTATTTTCAAAACATGAATTTGGGGTTTCGATGACAACATTTGTTTACTTTAAATTCATAGCGCAAACTAACTTCAAAGTTGCTGGTCCTAATAATGAAGTCAAAATATTATTGGCAATGTCAGACAAGATATTGAAAAGTCATATACTCTTCTGTATTTATCATATTAGCTTACCAACTTACTTCTTTTCTCTTTCTTCAGGTGATTCATTGACTAGTAACCAGCAGTTTACGATCCAGGGTGACGACAGTGACGATTACCATTACGATTATTGCTATTCCTCTGAGACTAACAACACGTTGTTGTTGAGGTGCATGGTGGTACAAAGATTAGTATTATGATTATTCTTGTCTGAACAGTCCCTATGACGATTATTATTTCTAGTGGTATGATCTTCCTGGATATTATCATTATTACATTCACTACACAAAAATGAAAATCGGTGGAGTGAGGAATTTCAAACACAAATGTTAAAAAGGTCTTATATAGTAAGACAACTAATTCTCACTGTAACCAATAAAGAACTCTGAAACACATTAATTTCCAGATGTTCCAAATATACATCACACCCAGTCTCAACGTAAAATTACGGATGTAGATGTTTTCTGAAACATCTAAGATTATAAGAATTATATTAACTGTCGTTATTAAGCCTCTGAACTAGCTTTCTTAGCTGAAGATGGAACTTTTTGATATTTGATTACGTCCTGTATAGTGTGTTTCACATTTTAATAGCCTGCAAAAGTCATTTTTGTGTAGTCTTGGTGCATTAAGGTCAACAGAATACCACTGAACACAATGTGATGAAACGACAAGGAACTGAAATAACTAATATTAAGTCGTCATCTCTTTCATTTCGATTTTTTTAGGAAAGCGTAAAACATCATTGTTTTCAAGGTAGCCTTTTTCTTTATGACAAGGTGGTAATAGTCTACACTCTTACTCTGTCTTGCAATATGTTAGCCATATTTGAGAGTCAAGGTGTACAAAAATGGTAATCGAAGATAACTTTTTCGTCTTACTTTCTGAAGGGAAAAGTATACATTACAAAACAATTGCTTGCACCTATTTGTAAACAGGTTTCCTATATATTCTTTGACAGAAACATTTCATACAGCCAGCTTAACGAAATTACACTATACTGGTGAAAAGCATATTCCCTACAGGTCTCTGGTCATCAGACTAATGGAACGAACAAGTCAAAAATACGACAAATGAAGAACCGTTTGTTAAAGTAACTGAAAATTCTACCTTCACCCTTACAATTATTCATTAGTTTTTCTTATCCTATCGACAATTACAATTTGCGGGAATGAACGTTCTAAAACTGAAACCATATGAAGTTGATTGTATATTGGTATTTCCGTTTTTCTCACCCCTCTGAGACATTTTCCAATATTTAAGCACCCTCAGAAGCAATTTGGTGCAACAGTTTGCATCATTTGAAGTCATTTTTTCAACTTCAAAAAAATGAAATTGCTTTGCAAAATATAGGGGAGAGAGGAGGGAGTATGCACCGTGCTTCCCGCCCTGAACTGACATCAGACAAATTGAAGGTTGTCAATATATTGGCGTAGTCGTGTAGTCAGGTGTTTCTCGAGGAGGAGGCATTGTATATGGGCAATACATGTAGGTATATTTTTTGCAGAATTCGATTCTGGTATACTTAAAACATTTCGATGGTGATCGATGTGAAACTGGAAACGGATTCGCCTGAAAAACATTTGGGCGTCATCAGATCTTTTTGAAAAGGGTCGAATTGTAATGTGCATCATATATTAATGACAAAGTAAATACTGCTAGTAGACATATCATGCTGATATCGTTGCATGTTTTTAATTAATGAAAGAATCCATATTTTTGGGCAAAATCATTTCCAGAAATCATATCTGTGATCTTCCGATGCAGATTTGTTAATAAAAAAGTACCCATAAATTTGTTGCACAGATGAAAGTAATGTTAAATCGACCAGAACAAGCGTACATCAACTGAAATCAAATACACTTCATAATATTAACATATCCTCGTATTACTCAGCTGAGTGAAACGTATACCACATCTTATCATATATCTTTTCTGCTTTAATTTGTCTTTAATTTTACTTTTACTTAATATCGTTCCTTCCCTATAGTATTATATCTTTTATAAGAATAAAAGAATATAATACTATACAAACCTGAAAGCCTAAAGGCATTCCGGTTTCTATGATTCAGTTATGAGTATTTTGAATCTGTCATATTGCATAAGGTGAGGACACGTTGACCCTTAACGATTTTGGACCTCTAACAAAATGTATGCTTCTTGCACTCAATACGGTGCATCTGCAAATAAAATATGAGATCTGTTTAAGCTTCTTGACTTGAGATATCTTGTTTATAAGGTTTTTACCACTTAACCCCAGTTGACTATAATCATACAATAGTGGGCTTCTTTTGCCCAATATGGCACAGCTACACACCACATATCAGATGTGTCCATGCTTCACTTCTTGAGATATCACGTTCACAACAATTTGACCCTCTTTGACCTCGAGTGACTTTTGACCTTCATCAAAGTCGTGCAGCTTTGTGTAATAAATGCAGTAATAACAATCTGCATTTGGTACTCAAAAGGGTACACCAAACAACAAATCTGTCCAAGCTTTACTTCTTAACTTCTTGAGATATCATGTTTACAAGAGTTTCACAATATGACCATGTTGATCCTTAAGTGACGTTTGAACTACACCAAAACCAATAGGCTTTTTGTCCTGAATAAAATAACCTACAAACCACAGATCAGATCTGTCCAAGCTTCCCTTCTTGAAATATCTTGTTTAAAAGGTGTTCACTTTTTGACACCTGTTGACCCCAGATTACCTTTGACCTCCACCAAAAACGTTAAGCTTTCTGTGATCAATGAAGAAAACTTACGTACTTTACAACAAGTAAATTTACATATCAGACATGCCCAATCTTCCCTTCATCAAACATCTCATTCACAAGGTTTTTACAATTTGACTCCTATTAACTCCAAATGACTTTTCACTTTTAGTATCAAAGTTTCCTTGATTCCTAAATTGAGGTGTTGTGTTAACAGATTTCAGTGTTTGAAATCTGTTGATCTCAGATGATCGTCAACCTTCACCAAAAGAATTAGGGTTCTTCTACGTGGTATAACATATCTACATACTAAAGATTAAACATTTTGATGATCCCTATCTTGATACATTGTGATGACAAGATTCTTTTGATACAACACATCAATATACTAAATCCTTTTTAGTTTCCATGGTTAGTTTCCATGATTCGTATCTTGAGATATTGATGACAATATTAATAATATATCATTAATCATCATGTAATATAATAATATACCATTGTGATGACAAGATTTTCAGTTTCTTTACCTCTGGTGACCTCAAACAACATTTGACCTCCTCCAAAAACAATACGGTTTTTCTACTTGATATAACACATCCACACACAAAATATCAAGTTTCCATGATTCCTATCTTGAGGTATTGTGATAACAACATTTTCAGTGTTTGACCTTTGGCGATCGCAGAGGACCAAAAACACAAGGGTTCTTTCTCTCAATATGGGTCATCTATGTGTCAAATTTGAAAATTGTCAAAGTCTGTCTTCTGGAGATATTGTGATAACAAGCGAAGTGTCACAAACACACACCCACAATCATGACTCATGGGTTTCTCTTTTCATCGAAACCATTAATGAAAGATCATGAGTGCAATATTATGGATAATTTCATGGGTGGAAAGATTGGACATTTGACAAGAGGATATGCCGCGACTTTACGTACATTATGCTATGTGCAATCTTTAATGTTGCATGGCGTCGTTCAGTCGCAGCGCACGCTTTTGTACGTGCGGCAATATATTGACCGCTGCCTCACTGCTGTGATTAAAATTGACCAACAGTTTAACGTCATAATCGTGATGATAGTGCAGAATCACGAATTTTTTCAACATTCCTCCGATTAGATGTTGAAAAGTGAATAAGGGTTTATATGATATGTGTTACACAATCTACAGTTAACAATTGGGAAAATGGTTTAGCAAAGTAGTAATTGGAAATACAGGCTGAAATATACACGTAGATTTCTAAAGTTTTACTGCTTATCTTCACCTCTTAGTTTACCGACATAGGTTTCCAGTACTAATACGCTTTGTATTATTTTCATGGGTTTTCTTGTCTTACCATGTGTTAGGAAGACGTTTAAAATGGGATATGACAAGTCGCTCGTTTGATCCATGACGATCCCCTACTTCAAAATTATTCCTGCAAGCAACACTTTCAGGGATAATTCTGTTTATTGTCTGTTTGCAAGTGACAGGTTGATATGTAAGTTTCCTTTTTCTTTTGTCTTTCGGGT
This sequence comes from Stichopus chloronotus, assembly GCA_021234535.1. NCBI lineage: Eukaryota > Metazoa > Echinodermata > Holothuroidea > Aspidochirotida > Stichopodidae > Stichopus > Stichopus chloronotus. The sequence continues at coordinate 503,043 of CM037849.1, forward strand.
TCATATCCGGATCAATCCAAAAATCCATATCACAATCATGTATGTATGAGGATTGCTATTGCCATCAGGTGTAGTCATTCACCCTTCATCACAAGATTCGTCATTCATTTTATTGTTACCATAGAAAGCTACAAATGTCTGGCTGTGTAATTTAACAACTTGCCAATGTTTTACACAAGGAAGTAAGACTCAAGTACACGGAAGTCTATAAGAACCATCGTCAGTGTCTCGTTCAAATGTGTAAAATTGAAACTGTTGTAAAGTACATACCTCGACCTCATGATCTTTACCTCCACCGTACTTATTGCATCATCTACATCTATCTGATCATCTCATATTCTAAACGTCCATTGGGTGCTTACGGTCAGTTCTACACAGATATTCAAGAAGATTATTTTTACCAAAATGTGGGTCCCAAACAAGCTATCCCTGTTTGTTCGATTGTTTCTAGTTATTGAAACAGCAAATTTCCACCGATCTTCCCACTGGGTGAGTTACATTTTCTGTTCTTATTTCTCGTATTTCAGAAGCAATGTTTTGAGATGTTTTGTAGATCACTAGTTTTCTGCATTTATTGATAATGCTACTAAGAGATCAAAAATAATTGATCAATTTGCGAAGAAAACAGTTTGTGATACAAAGTAAAGTTGTCATTTCAAAGTCGAAACTTTGTGAAAATTTAAAAGAAGATCTTGCTTAAAATGGTGTTTCTCTTCAACATATTCACAGCACATCATCTTGAAAATCCAAACACTGTGTTTCCTGAAAGATTGTAAAATACTAATACTTTAAATATATATCAATACACACTGTGATATTTCTAGCTCAGGGTCATGTGTTGTCTGCTTAATCTTTCCAGATTTTCACTTTCATAATTAAAAAAGGAATATCAATCAGTTCATTGCTTTGCAATTTCTTACTTGAAAAAAGAGATAAAATAGTATTAATAAAAATTACACCTAGGATCAAAAATTCTGTTTTTCAGTGTCTATGATTTTAATTAACATAACTGTGGTGTACAGTAATATTATACTGCAAAATATTAGAATAATACCAAGTTGTATATAAGCTATTGAAGAAGCACCGTCAATGTTCATACAAATAAAGCAGGCATCACAGAATTTGTGGAAGAAATAGATATGCCGGTGTAATCGGGTATAAAATGGCATATATCTGTGCGAAATCAAAATACTAAAAGCTGAATGAGACATCATTTTTAAAGGAAAATGCCTTATATTTTGAAGTTAACTTTAGTCTTACATAATGGATCAATAGCCGTATATGTAAAGTGCCACTACGAGTGTTGTCATAAACAGGTACTGCCAACATTTGTCAGAATAACTTTATAAGGAGTGTCAGCATTTCATGATTGTTTTGAAAAAAATGTCTTACTTTTATTAGGTAATCTAATTATTCCTGGTGTTACATATACCTGCGTTTATCCTTAGCTTCATAAAAGCCTTAAAAACCAATTATTCCCCAATACTTTCACTGAAACAGTTCAAGATCGAGTTCTTTTCATACATGTTTCCGCACGGTACCAAAATTAATATTAAAAAGACAGCTCCCACATGTAGATTTAAAACCCGCATCTTGTCATAGAGTTGTTGGTATAAACAATGGTAGGGGTTCTGAGTTGTGATGTTACACTTCAATTTGTTTCCATTATGTAAATAGTGCTTACTATATGATAAAGAAGTTCGTCATAGACATAATTTAGACGACTTCAGAGGCAATCAAACTATGAGGTTGCTTTTTTACTGTATAATAACAGATATGTTCAAGTCATAATCAAATTTTCAAAGACAAGTTTTTAATCATTTTAAAAAGAAACAATGTAATGAAAAATTAGGAGGTGATAACTGCATGTCAGAATTATGCAATTATATTTCATCGACAATTCTCTAACGTTAGTATCAAATTGAGACATCCACTTTAAAAGAAATTATTTGCACGAACATTCATTTTTCGAATGATACTTAATGCCAACTAAACTTAGTTAATGTGTGCAAGAGAAAAGAATAGTAAGAACAATAGCTGAGTCAAAGTGATACATTTATCAGTGTGTCACTTAGAAGTTTTATTATGTGTAACTTTTAAAACTCTAGTTAACTCAAGTAACAATTTTACTCCACATCGTATGAGAAGGACAAATAAGACTCTTGTTAGACCTTACCAAACCAAAGAAAAATGTTTGAGTAATTAATTTCTTTCATTCCAAGAAAAGTACTGAACTGAGATATTATGTTTAAATAATTTAAAAATGAAATATCTATTGAAATAGACGCATGGAGTGGCCATTTCATCTGTTCTTTAATCCTTCCACACTTTGTGAAAATGTGAAAGAAGGAAATATGGCGCAATTTTCAAAAAAAAAAAAATCGCGTCCATTGCATTTCATTTGAAGGCCTACTTTCCAGGTTATCACTTCAAACCCCTTGTCAATATCTTGTTCCTAACTCAAGATATTGTTGTTTGAAAAAAGACTGCTCGGTCAATAAAGGTGTCGAGGTACCTCAGATTTATCAAAATGCCATGTAACAGCGGCAAAATTTTGTGAAAAGTCTTTGTTTTCCTTTGAAATTGAATCCATAAGATAACCTTGAAATTTGATACCAGGGAAAATGTAGATAGCGTGTATTGTAGATTTATCTTAAATGTTGAGAGAATTGGTCACATCGTTTTAGACTATCGTAATGTTTATTTTAATGACAGTCTTGATTATAAATATATACAAAGGCTACTCAAGTAGTTGTGCCTGTTCGTCATCACAAATTCCCCATAACGCAATATAATATTTTGAAGTAGATATTTCTTCAAAAATTCATAAGTACCGAACGGAACATGCTATTGAGATCTTGGCTTTATCAAAAACGAGAGACAAAATATCCTAATTTTATGAGATATAAATGTTCTTTAGTGGCAAGTCCCTTTAATTACATCTTTTTATACATTTTATTTGTAAGCTGAAAATTAACACTTGTCTAGTATATATGTACATATATTAGTAGTTAATTGTTACCTATTATTATTAGTTTATTTATGCAGTTTATTGACTTCATTGTAACCTGTGCTTACACGGTATCTACGTTGGCGAGACAGACACTTCGTTTCGTCTCCGACCTAACAATCTCAAAAAGCCGTTCGTGTCAATGTTATCGTATATCCAACATCTCAACACTATAATCACATTCGTCACTCCTTTAACAATCTTAAAGTAACTCTAGTACTAGTAGCTGGCAACTTTGCCTGTACAGAAGGCCGAAAGCGCAAGGAATTAATGTGGATAATGAAGCTTCAAACACACAGCACTAGACTCAACAAAGACCTTGGTCTTCTTAAGATTTCATCAAACACTTTCATCCGGTTGTTTTTGTATGTCATTGTGCATTGTTTGTCTTATGTAGATACCAAAAAATGATTAACATTACTCACTGTGCTGTTTGACTTTCGCTGAAGAATTTTCCACGGTGACCGAAAGTTCCGAATAAAGTCGTATATTTTGTACAATCAACCAGTTATGCTATTCTATATGTACAATGACATTTAATACTAGCAAAGTGGTTCTCAGTTTAATGGAGTCTAATATCTGTTGCATAACATTAAAGTCTTCAAAAATTTGAGCTGTCTTATTTAAGTACTTTTAATTCAAAATTCTTTTTTAATTTTAGTCGTTATTAAACATATTTAAACTGCTTATTGAAATGCATGTAAAATATCTTAGAACTAGACATGCTCTATTTGTCAATAAAATCAACTTGCTTAAGACACAGGTTCCCTCTTATTTGGAAATACGAACTAGTTAAATTAGATTGTATACGGTACAAAGTCCACAAATATTTTTCTTACAGTATCTGAAAGAGGATGATATGATCCAAAGAATGTTAACCTCTTTCTTGCACTTTCTTAACCTCTTTCTTACATAACGTAAAAAATGTTCCATAGACCCTAGTGATTGGTACATTTGACTAAAAAAAACAACTGAATGACTATTCAGGAGAGGAATTTGTTTTTGAACTCGTCAAGCTCTACCACCTCCATAAGTCACTGACGGATGTATTGTGACAGAAAGATTAAACAGTATAGTTTATAAACGTTGTGCTAATGCACTACACTTATAGCAGAAGTAAAAAAGACAACAGTCCTAAAACGAGAACGTCATATCTTTGGTTACTCTTATTTTCCTTATATATTTTTATATTTGTTAGTCGCGGCAGATGTTCGTCTTCAAAAGGATAAGGAAATTAGTTACGATGCGAATGATAAAAACCCAGATATAAAGCTTGTCCGAATTCTGCTTTAGGTTTAACTCACGTTCTATGATATTGCCTTTGATATACAGTTCATAACATCTGTCAGTTGTTGTAATATCTGTTTTCATGGACTTACCTTACTCAGGGTAACCAACAGATGCTGGTAGCAGCCATCGAGAGACAAAATCAAAGTATGTACAGTATTTACATGTATTAACAAAATTATATTTCTCTCCCACTTTTTGTTAGTTTGTTGAAACTGATTCTAATCATTGCATTTGTTGATTTTCTTACATTTTGTTACGTTTTTCTTGTATTTAGACTTTACACATTGTAAGGGAATGATTTTCAATACGGCAATCTAAGTATGTGCAACTTATGTGTTCAAGACTATGTTGATCAGTTGATTGAGTACGCAACCGATTTATTTATACATATGGTCCGTTACAACATTATTAGGATTATGGCATTAGTTTCTCATTAGTTCTCTTCATATGCAAGTTTTTATTTTATTATTTCAGCACCATATTATTTCTTTTATCAACATCCTCAATATCCAAGAGATTGCTATGAAGCACTAAGGGGATGTCCATCAAATACCAACTCCAGTGGTGTGTACGTGATTAAGCCGGACGGTTATCCTGAACCGTTTGAAGTATACTGTGATAACAGTCTAGATAACGGTGGATGGACGGTAAGTTTTCGTGAGTGTATGATGTTTCTAGTGCATACCACTGGCCAAACCAACCTTTCATGATTTTTTGTTCTACGTTTAGGTGTTGTTGTAGGGGATATGGAGATATTAGGAACATAATGTAATCAAATGTCCTCACTCTTTCCTAAACAAGGAAACAATATGCTACATTAAAATATGTTAAAGAGGCTCATTGAGTTGTTTTGTGAAATTCACTCAATTTTTCTAAACAGGTCAAGTTTCCTTCACATACTAATGACAAACAGTCAAACTAAAAGGATCCCAAAGTTTTACATATGTTGGAACATTAATGAGTGAGTAACCAATGATTAAATTTGGTTTTTGAAACTTTGTGACCAGACATTTTCACATTAGTACATTCACATGGACACAATCAGAGCAAGTAACGGTCAAAAATTCGAAAAAATTGACAGTTTTCATATCACTATTGGATGTGAAACTTGATTAATTATGCTAATTGTGAGTATTGTCGTGCGTTTGTATACTTCAAAATCACCGCAATCTTTACTGATATTAACTTAATGAGCCCCTTTAAGTTGTCTCAATAAACAAAATGCAAGGATCCGCTAAAATCAACTTTCAAGTTATTTGAGTTCTTGACATGTTTATTGGATTTTACTTCCTTTCTCAGATTATACAACGTAACTTCGAAGGACAAATAAGTTTCAACCGTAGCTGGGAAGATCATCAACATGGATTTGGTTTTCTTTCCACTGAAATGTGGATTGGTAACGATAAGCTATCATTTATTACCAATCAGAATCGATATCAACTTCGCATTGACCTGAAGACAACAGACGATTTGTCATTTTACGTCACGTATGACGAATTTCGTATCAGCGACGTCTTCAGTAACTACAAGCTTGTCACTACGGGATTGCAAGGAGGAAATATAGGTAAAACTGTCATTATGATATGGCCAATGTGAACCAAAAAATACTTGAGCAATAACGATTTCGCGATGCAAAGGTGTTGGAGGCTGTAAATACAAAGTGACCTGTCAATGATACTGCCTTTGCTGTCTTGTACTATCCCAATATTTACTCTTGACAAAGTTATATTTTCAGTGACGAAAGGAAATATAAAAAAAAATCGGGAAACTCCTTTGATTATATAGGCAAACACAAATAAATTATAATGAAAACTGAAAAATCTCAATTAAGGATTTCACTGCAAAAAGCTAAATGCTACGGACTCATTTTTTTTTTCATGTTTATTGGTTCGGCAGTTCCATAACATGGTGTTAAAATATGCGAATTATTAAAATTCTATAATTTGTGTTGCCAGGTAACTTTGACTGGTGTCCAACCAACAAAATCTACGATGAGTGTAAATGTGAAGGCTCCTGCGCTGATCCCGATCAATGTGTCAACTCCTGCTCAGAATCTCATTCATGCATCTGTCCTCGAGCCTTGGGATATTTGATGAATGGTGACGACTGTATTCGTAAGGAGAACTGTGGATGTTACATCAGTAATACAGATGGTCATCAAGGAGTTTTATTAACAGTGAGTACATGAAACAGAAGTCAATTCAGTCTTTGAAGTACTGTAAGGAAAAACAATTGAAATGATTTTATTTGATGTGCGTTAGATTTAACAGCTTCATGTGTGCACCGGAAAGTTTATTTTCGAATTTTTCATCTTACACCACGGAGAGTACTTGCCCAGAATGAGACAGAAAAAATGAGCTAATTTAAGATTAATGAGAATTTTCATTTAGCCTCTTCAGAATTCAAATAATAAAAATAAACTTCCAATCCTGCACAGCCTAAGGACATACGACAGAAAATAAACAAAAATATATGTATTTAATTAACAAGCTGAAACTTCGTTACTCACATCTCCATTATTAAGGAGGAACAATTTAAAAAAAAAATCTTATTATCTTCTCTTATGAATAAAATACTTTACAGGAAGGACAATCATACGTTTCCCCAACCTGCGACAGAAATTGTTCTTGCATTGATGGCCACCTCACCTGCGATGATAGCTATAGATGTGACACTAATGCCGATTGTGAAGAAAGAAACGGTCAAAGGCAATGTTACTGTCGTGAAGGATATGATGGAGACGGTCAACGATGTACAAAGCAGAGGACAGTCTCTACGCCTAAAGACTGTAAGCAACTGTATGACAATGGCGAGAGAACCAACGGAATCTATCAAATAAAACCTACCAATTGGTCGGGGTCTCCGTTTGATGTTTACTGTAATATGTCAGATGGCGGAGGTTGGACTGTAAGTGATTTAAATGCTTAAAGTTTCGTCATAGTTAATTACTTGTTAATCACATCATCATTCCTTCCCTTTTCCTATGCAATTGTCACCTGCAAGTTATGACGAACGTATGCACTCCAGTTAGTAGCTTTAACATAATAATTCACATTTTATTTGAAGGTCTTTCAACGTCGGGTAGATGATTCTGAAGACTTCTACCTTTTTTGGGATGATTACAAAAACGGGTTTGGGGATCTTGGTAAGAACTTTTGGATGGGAAATGAAAAGATTCACAGTTTAACGAACCAAGGGAGATATGAACTTCGAATCGATTTTGTAAACCAGAACGGTGATTCCTACTACGCTAAATACGATTCATTTCGTATCAGTGATGAAGCCGACAAGTACAGACTGAATCTTGGAAGTTATACAGCAGGAGATGCTGGTAGGTTCATGGTATCGAAAATAATTGATAGAGGCTACAAGCACTATAACTTATTTAATTACTGTGATGTAATATAATAATACTGTCCACGAAATTTATTTTCCAACAGAACATAACATTTCTGTGTTTTACATTAAAATATTTGTATTTTTCCATAACGGGAAGCGTATTTCAATTGATTTTACGATGCCTAATAAATGTTTTTGAAATACGTGCACTTATTTGTACAAAATGCGAAAATTGTTAAACTTTCGTTTGACCTATATCATGCTTGTATATTCAAATGATTCTTAGCTTTGTTTTGACATAGCTTAGTGGGTGTCATTCCAAACTTCATTAAGGTTTTAAATTCAATAATTAAATTAAAACATGTCATAAAAATAACATTTCAGTTTCAAGAGTATTTGCCACTCTCATTGTAAACAAAAACAAAATGGAATTATAAATATCGGGACAAAATTTAATAAAATTTACAGCAATTATTAAACAGCTATTTGGAAGTGAAAGGACCAGGAGAAATAAAGTGAATACATTTTCCAATAAGGAAATAAAACAAATAAATTGTATCATGATAGGTTCATTTTACAGACAAATATATCCCCCAACGGAAAAAGAAATAAACAACATTATTGAAAGCAATATTTGGTGAATAAACATGGGAATTTGTCGTCATTAATATCTGGTTAAAAGCTAAAATTTAATTTTATTGGAATCATTTAAAAGGAAACTCTAATGTTGATCACAAACAACATCTTATGAAAAATCAGTTCAAATGAATCATCTTTTTGCAGTTTCGTTGAGTACACTAGTTTACATTTAAATCAGGAATCTCAAAAGGCAAACTTAGAGCCAAAGTTGGTAGAAATAAGAAACTCTTCCTTAATAAGATGTGAACATTTTATTTGGTCGTGATATATCGGATACAATGTTATTTAGTTGTGAGTCATTAAATATTATGTATCATATCAACTTACCAATTTAATTATTTCATCTTTCTTCAGGTGATTCGTTGACTAATCATAATAACCAACAGTTCACGACCCAGGACGAGGACAATGACGATTTACGATTATAGTTGGCTTCCTCTGAGTACTAACAACCTTGCACGTTATCACGATGGTGCCTGGTGGTACGATGATTATTATTGTTATTATTGTTATTATTATTATTATTATTGTTATTATTATTATTATTGTTATTATTATTATTATTATTCATCTCTGAACAGCCCTCACGGCGATTATATTTCTATTGGGGTCGCCTTCCTCGGATGTTATTATTATATTCAGTTACACGGAAATGAAAGTTCGCTCGGTGGAATGAGGATTTTAAAGGACAAGCAACCGATAGTGACACAGCAAATTTACCATAAACGGAATCATGTAATAACTTTAAGACACAATGAAAACCCTGGTATTTCTCAAAATATGTTTCACTCCGAAATCTAGCATAAAAATGAGAGCCTTCGATAAAACATCTGAGATACTTTGTCTTAAGTGCTGTTAATCAAGTGATAAATCATGTCTCTGAACATACTTTCTTACTTACTTTGAAACATTTTAAAACAGTTTAGCATTTTGGTAGACTGTTTCTTTGTAGTTCTGTATTTTACAAAATACAAGTAATTTATATCAATACCATTGTGTGTATATTACATTTTTGTGTTGCTTGATATTTTGAAGACCTTTTTTGTCAATTAAGAAGAAACAATTTCTAATAAGCCTTTTGGCAAACTAAATGAACTCAAGGAATTACAGGATGAAAGTGAAATAAACAAACCGTGCTCGCTAGACATAGCATGAAACGAAACAAAAACTTTTAAACTGATTTTAACACAATTTTTAAAAGAAAGTGGTGGTTTACGTGTCGTTCAAGAGACAGAACTGTAGGTGAGAACGTTATGTATACTTGCAGTTGGTCTTAAAAAGAAGGTGTCATAGAAGTACACGAAATAAGCAGAATACAGACCTCAGGAAACGTTTCTCCATGTGTATTGACGGTCACCCAACAAAAGAGAGGTGGTTGATATGGTTCACAAATAAAATGGAAAGCAGACCCCAACAAGCTATCTTTGCAGATTGAACTTAACAATTCTTTACAATCTGGGACATAAACAATCAGTGGTGTGTTCCAGGGACAGGATAAAACAGAGTAGAACCAACTTTCAAACGATTATCTTCAGTGAGCAAATTAACAATCTCGCTTTCTCAGTTTCAGGCTTTTATACCATAGTTCGAGGCTCAATCCTCCCATGCCTCGAAATCAAGGCTCAACTGACAGATCCACCCGAGAACCATCCCACGTAACTTCAGATCCATTCCATAATTTGTGAATACTTATAAAGAGTCACCACTTAAAAGGACCAACAAGATACACTGAACAAGCTTAAAGCCCTTCTTATTTGTTGAAATGTTTGAGATTTTGCATTCAACTACTTTCTCATGAATTATAAGCGAAGTTAGAAGTTTTGGAGGGGACACTTACCATTGATTGATATAATTAATTGATAATTAATGTGTTGAAACATATTGTTTTCAGTCCTCAGGCTATTACGTACAAGCTTAGGTCAAAACAACTGCAGAAATGTATTCTTCTGCACATGTATTAAGACTCAAGCATGTAACCAAAAGAAGAATACAGGCATAACAGTTTTAGTCGGAAAGCAAACCAACTGCTCCACAAGTCTAACCAGGAGGCTGCAAATATTTAACAGGTCCCTTGTCTAACTAGACAGCAATGAGTACGAGCCAGTGCTGCAGTTGTATCCAGGGGTAGATTCCTACTGCGAATACAAGAATTAACCCCCCCCCCCCCCCCTCTGCGTATATGACTCAGCGAATTTGAATAGCAAAAAGAACTGTTGTCCTATATGTTCCTCAAACAAAAACGTAACCAGTAGAATTATTTTTCTGAACAAAAGAAAAAAAACTATACTATAATGGTGGACTGAAACGAAGGAGAAAAAGAGAGATGTACACAGAGAACGTGGTGGATAGGGAGAGAAAGTGAGGTGGTGGAGGGGTAGAGTAAAAGATTCTCAGTACCGGCCACCGAATCCTCATTCTTGTTGTACAGTATAAACAAAGAGAAACAAAGTCGTCACTAAAAGCATGACAAGTTACGTTAAAGTAAACTAATCAAATTTTTATTTAAACGGATAAATTTGTTGCTATACTCGATTCATATAAGCAATGTCAGATTTGACTTTTCTTCCTGTGAAAAAATTAAACACCGCTTGTTATTCACCATAAATTCTGCAGTAGAAGTGTTTCGTCACGATTTTTTTTTTCCACTGGTCATACATTCTGTAAATACATTCTGAAATTGAAAACCCAAATGGTCTTGACGGATGAATTATCAAGAATTGGATTGAATTTCATGCTTTCTCGTTAATTTTGTTTTATTTAGTCTTGCCCAATATTAATAAATTTTTAAGTCGAAAAATAAAAAAAGAAGCAAATGATCTTTAAAGCAAAACCAAAAATCCTCAGTATGTCAGTCCTACAACGTAGAGCTCAATGTTCTACTGACTGACAACTTTCGGAGAATAATATTAGGTAATAAAATTCTGTATTTTGTCTGTGTACTGTGTTCATCTTGTATAATCTTTAACGTGTTCTACCAATTACAGCTCCCTATAACTTCAAAGTCAATCCATTGAACATTACATAAAGAAGGATGTGCACTTATTCGTATTTGCACTAAACAGCCCAATTAGCTACACATTTATCTTATTGAGTTCACTGAAGTACTTTCGTAAAATGTAACTGTTGAAAGGAAACATTCGATTCTTTTAACAGCAAAAAGAACTCTAGAACCAGATATGTAGTCAAACCATTAAACGTTAACTTACTACCCTAACCCTAATCGTTAAGACTAGCCAACCTACGTCTTTCACGTACCAGAGGCAAAACTGCGGTACGCTATCACTTTTTTTACAATATTAACATGTTGAAATATTACACATCATGATGGAAAGCACACTTCTGACGTCAAGTCCACATAAGGCAAAGTCCACATAGGCAAAGTTTGAAATTTGTGATGTCGTGTCGTTGTTAAGCAACGCACCACGTTATATATCGTTTCAAGGAATGTAGGTTACTCGTAAAAATTCGCATTACCATTAGGAATTGGAATGTTGATCGTAGCTAAGGCCTACCATCGCCGCCAAAAGTAAATGAAACAAACCCCCGTTCCCCCGTTGCAATGTTGGTACATTGTTTTAGTCACAAGCAATCATTTCAAACCTAACCAAAATGAACCAACATTGATGGAGGGGGATGGTAAGGAAAATTTACTTTAAATGTCTCCTTGTTTCATTCATTTTGGCGGCGATTGTCGATTTATGTATGGGTATCATTACCGATATATGGGAGCGAAGTGATAAGTCTCGCCAGGTAATTTCTACAACAGTTATAAGACGAGGTACTCGAGTTTGGCACCAGAATTGACATCAGAAGAGTAGGGACTGAAGGCTAAAGGGAGATATGGCCACCCTTGATCATTTTTTTTCAGAAGTGTACCTATTTCATACAATTAAGGGAGCCAGGGTTTGGCGGGGGGGGGGGCGTGTTGTTCTTTGGGAGCTCATCAATGCCTGTTTATCAAAAACTTGTTTTCACACCAACATCATGGAAATAAACAGGGTGCAGACAGGTTGCTTATTGTGGAACAATTTATTGGGTTTATTGGAGTGCATTTGCTCGTTGGTCGTAGATAGCTAAAGGTAACTTATAATACATCCGTACAGACAACGTACACTTCATACGTTACTGTACTGCTTTCGGCTGGTATATTGTTTACCAAGACTATGGTAGGGAGGAGGAGAATTACGGCAGAAATAAAGGCCTATGCAAGACTCTTGAGAACTGAAACAAACAGAACCTTTCGAGAAATTGTGCTAATTATGCCGGAAATTTCAGCTGCCAGCGTGTGGCGCATTACGCGCACAGACATTCGCACCGCCCAGATTCCAAGCCTGACAAGGAAAAAGGCGGGACGTCCGAGAAAGCTAACTGCACGCCATCAGAGAACTTACTTCGAGCGCTTAAACGTTTGAGAAAGACTCGGGGAAATATTGCAGTGAAAGATGTCATGTTGGAGTGTGGTCTCACTGCGAGTGACGTATCCGTCCGAAGCGTACAGAGGTTTTTCAACCAGAAGGGATACAGATTTCTGCAAGAAGGAAGGGACTTTTAAAGCGCACGGATCTAAGGAAGCGCCTAATGTTCGCCAAAGACATAAAAAAGCAGTATCCACGAAACTTTTGGACGAAAGATATTATGTTTTATTTTGATGGAACGGGGTTTGTGCATAAGAGAAATCCTATGGAACAGGCTATTGTCACCGAAAGGGCGAATTTGGAGAAAACCGACTGAGGGGGTCGCATTTGGATGCACTGCCAAGGGTGCCAAAGTCGGAACTGGAACCAAAGTTCTCTGTCTCTTTGTTGGAATCAGTTACGGAAAGGGTGTCGTGCTGTGTAAATCGTACAAGAAACTGGACGGGCCTAAGTTTGCCAAGTTCGTAAGGGGACACTTTCCACGGACTATTTAAGCATGCGGAACAAAACGACAAAAGCTATTTCTCCAAGACGGGGATCCATCACAGAATTCAGTTCACGCAAAAGTGGCGTTTGCAGATCTTGGATTGCGGGTTTTGAAGATTCCACCCCGAAGCCCGGATCTGAATCCTATTGAAAATGTCTTCCATATCGCCAGTAAGAAGTTGTGCAAAGATGCCTTGGAAAATAGAATTCAAGATGAAACATTCAGGAAGTTCAAGAAACGTGTCATTCGTTCTTTAAAGGCTATACCACAAGCGACAATTGACAAAATAATTTCTTCAATGGATAAACGTGTGGACCTGATCATTTCGAACGGAGGAAATCTACTTAAGTATTAAGTGCATATCATTATCCAACGCAGTGAGTGAAACCTGTTAATTGGTGGCGCTATTTTCATTAAGATAATTACACTGAACCTGACATTATGGTTTATCGCCTGAAGATGACAGTTTTACAGTCAAATTATTTCGTAACGGAGAGGAATATGATGAAAGTATGCTACATTCTAGGACCAAGGACAGACGTTTCTACATTTGGCATGCGTTATTTCTGCTAATATGTAACAATGCTGTCAAAATTTGCAATGGTAAACACGGTAAACCATTTTAGAAACTGAAAGTAAACAGTACACGCTACTTACCTTAACACTGAAGCCAGATGGTTTACCATTAACGCAAATCACGTGTTAATGATACGGTAAAGGTAAATGTAAATTCTGCCATCTATTTAAGACAAGACTTCGTTTCTTAAGAACTTTTCTTGCCATTGACTTAATACATTTGTACCCATTTGGCCCCGGAAATTTTTTTCGCCCCGTGGAAAAATTTCGGACCACCTCCAAAACCTTGTCTGGCTACGGGCTTGGCAAAAATGTATTTTTTTTTTCTTGTAAGTAATTATATTCTTCTCAGCTTTTAAACAAATGTATTTCTTTCCTTTGCTAAATCAAATTTAATTTTATGTTCTTGTTAGTAAATGTATTTTTGCTCAGCTTCTAAAGAAATGTATTTTTATCATCTGGTAAATCAAACGTATTTTGGGGGGTAACTGAAAACTATTGTTCTGTTTCTTGTAAATAAATTTAGTTTCTGTTTCTTGTAAAAAAAAACTGACGTTTCTTTTACTTGTCCTCATTGGGTAAAATATTACTCTGTTTCTTGCCCTTGTTTGAGGTTTTCAATTATAAAAGACGAAAAGCAGTGACCACAAGGGGGAACGCACTCTTGCTCCGTTGCTGGGATCTGACTTGGAAAGGTGAATTCATTCCACCGGACCGACATCATTTCTGTTTCTCGTTCCTCAATAACACCACCCTTTATGAATAATAATGCGTGCTTGCTGGTAGCAAATATAGGTGTCATCCCATCTAAGGTCAGATCCTTGAAAAGTGCGATTTGGGGCGCCGGCAAGTGTACCAGCCCACCCTCCAACATTAACAATAGATCATGCCACGCAATGAGTTCCGGCTTCCACCTAAAATCATTAAAAAAATGACCTCGGCTTTTTCGGCGCCTACCCAAGCAACTGGACAACAGAATAAAGTTTTGGCCGCAGTTGGATGGTCCAGTGATTGAGGATATTTCGGTATTTTCCTCGGCCTTTCTCAAGCAGGTCCCACACGGCCTTAGCAAATTTACTTGGGGCAATACCATTTCGTCTCATGATATCATTTGCTAATGTGACCCATCGACCCCCTCAGCCCTGTACGCATTCCTTGCGCTTGTGCTCCACAAGGATATCAATGAGAGATTGTGACTGCCTTCGGAGGGTCTTCTTTGCTGACGTCATTGCTGACGCTGACGCTGACGAAATAGCTTTACGCTCGATAAAGCCAGCTCTGTGATGTTAGGACACAGTATAATAACCAAAAGTACCCTGTACATCCACATATCTAGAAGAAGAAAAATATAAGTATAATTATATCATTATATTCCTGCTTAATGAATAGGTATTTAGTTGCTTGTACAGCTTAGCTGCCAAGTTCGATATATTCCCTATTTGGTGGAGTTTGTTCATTTGCAAGGGCTAATAGTTCCACGCGTGTTTTAATGCCTTTCTCTATAATAATTTCCGCCACTTCGTAAGGGGTCAGTCTGGGCTTCTTTTTCTTTCTCTTTCCTTCACTGTTTGTACCAGCCATTTCATTTATCCGTCGACGATCTGTGGGGTTCATCAAATCAGTGTGACCATCCGATTGTACGTACTCCGTGTCTTCTTTTATGACATATTTCCACGCTGTGTAGTAATTGGTGTGACTACTAGAAAAGTGACAAACCATCCCATATTTTGATGAGAGGTACGCCTTCACAGAGAGCCATCGGTGTATCGAGGCCAGTTTTACAGCCATATGGTAATGCAAGCCCCCTTCGGCTGTGCTTCTACTAAGCTAGCATACCCACTGCAAGACCTTTGCACCAATATGTGCAAAGTTATCCAGGAATTTGTTAGCAAAACTTTGTCTGGTGGGAGTTGCACCAATGTCCGCCTGACTGTAAGTTAAAAGGTACACCGAACGTACTGACGTGCACCAAGTTCGTCTCCCTCTCTCTGTATCCCCATCGAATTGCTTGTAGTGTCTTCTCTATTTGTGCTCGAAGCCGCCATGATGACAAAATCAGATCGTGTATTGCTTTCCAAGTATGTTATCGTTCGAAAAGCACATTGTCTATCTCACATGCCAGGCTTTTCATTCCGAATTTCCCATCCCTTTACTGGAAAATAGGTAGCAGTATTTTAGACAGCGCCCTCTTCTGGCCTTAGATGGCATTTTAAATACAGCAGCACGCACGGCAACCACATACCCCCCTCTCCTCTTTTTGTTACGCACCCTGACCTAAAATGGTTTACCCTTAAATCCTTCGCAACGTCTGCTTGACTAACAGTGAGCATATCGGTCCTCTATATTTGTACAGTAATTCAGACAATCGCCGCCAAAAGTAAATGAAACAAAACCCCGTTCCCCCGTTGCAATGTTGGTACATTGTTTTAGTCACAAGCAATCATTTCAAACCTAACCAAAATGAACCAACATTGATGGAGGAGGATGGGGAGGAAAATGTACCTTAAATGTCTGCTTGTTTCATTCATTTTGGCGGCGATTGTAGCTACGATTAAGCCTTCACGCAGTACAATCTATAGGCCTGCTGTACTAATGAAGGCTTGCATGCTACGCGTAACTCATGAGCTTACTTCCTTTCAGTTGTGCAATTGTGGACAAATTGTTGAGACGTGACTCCGCCTCTTGGTGACGTTTTGATGAATATCCACATTATTTTATTTTTGTCGTGACGTCATTTTCAGGGGCTGTATATGAGATCGCATAGCAAGTTGGCCGGCTGTTGAATTCCTATATGTATGCCATGTAGGCCCAATTATTACATATACTACTAAAGTACGGATTTGCATGATGAAGTATGATCATCTTTTGGACTAATAAAACACACACACACACACACAATAGCCTGCTGCATAACATGCTCTATACAGCCAGCTGTTGTGCCAAGACCTCTGTACATATAGTATCTTCATTAGCAAGCATTCAGGTCTCTGTGAGATACTATTGCAATCACATTAATCTCACATTGTTATTAAAAATTGGTTTCCTAAAGCCAATGAACATTAAATTATTTCTGTTGCATTGTGTGCTAATTGGGGAAACATTTTTTTTTTGTTCAGTCACCATCTCTAAAAACTGTCTGACTGAGCAATAGGGCTTATTATAAAATCTCACATGCATGGTAACTTCCTGTCAATGCACAAAGCTCGGAGTGCAAAGTGTGGTAAGGAATTGTGACTGACACACCGTACAACTTCTTTATGCAAATGTCTGAAGTAGTTCTCCACAGGTCAAACGGCTTGCTTACGAAATACTGTGGTTTTAATCGGTGTTGGGCTATCCCTTAATCACCACCATTTCTGAAACTGAAGCATGCTCGTGGAAATGGTTACGATGGAGTCTCTGCTTCTTCGGGCTTCAGACGTTGAGAATGACTTCTATGGCCTCCGTCATTCCCAAAACTTGGGAAACGTTTATTGTATTTAACTGGTGTCCCTTGATGATCTGGTGTCACAGATACAATTTCCATTTTCTAGTCTGAGGGCAATCCCCCCCCCCCCCCCTCTTAATATCGAACAATCAAATTCACGGACGTCCGTGCAATTATAAATGTCAAATGTTTGAAGAAAGAGGGTTTTTTTGCCACACAGAGCAAGGACACCACCTGTTCCTTTCGACCTCAGTTCTTCAGTATTTAAAAGGTTACTCGAAAATTGAGTTTATCTTGCAGGGATTGGTGATAAACTCTGTTTCTGAATTATTAAACGTTAGGCTTGATATAGTCACCAATTCATGTAGTACTAAAGTGTATGTCAGTGGCAGGCCTACGGTTTCATCCACAGATCTGTGGTTACATCTTTACTCCACCTTATCTTGGTCTGTAACTAACAATAGTGTCGTATTTGATTTCGTGACGCTTACTACTAAGGTTACACAAATTACACTCCACCTGCAAGAGACTACATTAACTTTACTGTTACATCCGTCTAACTTAACGTTAGCTCAAAGCACTGCAACTAAAGAAGAAAGGAAGAGAACCGAACGTTAACTACTGCTGTCATGGTCTATCTTATTCTACAAAATGGTTGCTACCTCCCAAACCGTGAGAGGAAATGGGTCAGAACAATAGAGAATGTTGTCAAACAAGGGGGAAGCAGTATGTAAGTAATGGCAGTCTAGCCTATGTAAGTTAATAATAATTATAAGGCATTGTAAGAATATCAGTATCACTATTAAAGGAATGAAATTTTCAAAGACAATAAAGTACAAGATAAATCTTTTTATCTTAAATAATGTGGTCACGCCAGGTAAGCTGATAATCCTATACATCAACATATAAACAATTCAACAATTCTTTAATAAAAGTGACCATGTTGGATAATATTTTAAAACAGTAACACTACCTATGAAGGCCTTCAACTTGTAGTAACCTAGATTATAGCTTGAACTAGCCCATGTGGTAAATACTGGTAAATACAGAACTGATAGGTGCCAAGGGAAGCATTGATCGGAACAACCACTGTATAGATCTGGGTCTCTAGCCTGTAGGCACGAATGTTGATCAAGCGAAAGTGTTTGGAGCGAACTCAAAATAATATATTCCTATGCAGTGTTTTGTTCATGGTAGATTTCAGATGATTAAGTTTTGACACTTTAGCCAAGGAAAACAGACCCTAAAGTTGTTTGAAAAGTATCTTTGTATGGTGAAGATAAAGTGACGGCTCATCAGTTCATTTCAAAGTAAACAAACGCAAAACAAAATTTTCCCACATGTTAACTTAAAGATTGTTCACCCACTGGCACAGAAGGTAGCGTCCCTCTAGTAATTGGGGTAGCATACCTCAATTAATTAATAAGGATATGCTTCCTTAAGAGAGCGGGAAACTTTTTCTTATGTTATTAAAATCCAAGCTTTGAGTACCTGATGTACTCTGTAAGCCACCAATAGCCGATAATTTACGATTCTGTGTATATTAAGTCTAACTGCGGGTCTCATTTTTATCAGCTGCTGTGTTCCTCAAGGATATTATACTTTAATGACTTTCATAATGACATTAGTTTTTTTTCCGTACTATCTCGTATGCTGATGATACTAGCCTGTTTTTCTTCCTGTCCCAATATTACATTCCTTTTACACAATGTCCAGAAGAAGTTTATTAATGTACGTAATTGGTTTTGTGTGAACAAAGTGTCACTTAATGGTAAGAAAACTACCTTCATTGTATTCTGTTCACCTTCTAAGAAGCTCAGTTTTACCTCTAGTAGCATTCATCTCTGTGGTGAAAATATACTTATCTACAATGTCACCAAATTTCTTGGTGTTCTTTTAGACAGACACCATACCTGTAATAACCATATTCAGTATATTGGCGCTTAAGTCTCTGAAGGAGTCGGCATCCTCAATAGTCTTAGATATATTCTTCCTAGACACATTGCGATTGCATTGTACAACATCCTTATACTCCCTTACTTCACTTATTGTAATATTGTTTGGGGAGGCAACTATGCTACTAGGTTGCAGTCTCTCTTTATTCTCCAGAAGCGAGGTATTCGTAATGTTTGTAATGTCGATTTCCTTCATCACACCGAACCGATTTGAAAGTTTGATATATGACATAAACAGGTTGCTTTATACGTTTCTATTTTCGTATTCAGTTGGATGAGCAATATTTCTTCTAATATTTTTTGTTAATTATTTTCAGTGACGTGGGAGTACCCATTATTATCCTAGTCGTGTCCACTACAGTCTTTCCATACCACACGTCAGGCGTAATTCCTCACAACTTACTCTCTGTTACATTGGTGCCAATACTTGGAATGACATGCCCATCTTTGTGAGCTTCTTGTTGCCACTTTCTTATTTTGCACGCTCCACCTTATCGTCTTTAATATAAATTGAGATTGGAATAAATTTAGAATGAATGAATTACAACTTCCCAGTGTCTTACCTGTCGGATACTACCTTACTGATACGTAGATTTGAAGGAGACTGTACAAATTCGAGACATTTTTGAATATCGAATACATATTTAATTGTAGTAACAAGATTAACGTGGTAATAATATTGACGTGCATGAATGCACAGGTTTTAGATTCATGCCTACAGGTTTGTACTTATTCAAATCAATTCATCATTCCCTGCCATCGTTATTGGATATTTGTCTGTAATGCGATATGAACATTGTATCGATTATCAAAATCTTTCACTTGTCTGTTGTCCAAGGAAAG